>SIXB01001095.1:5220-25636 GCA_007018985.1 Anopheles bwambae
TGTGTGTGTGTGTGTGCGCCATAGCACATAACGATGCTGAAATGATGTTCTCCTCACAAGCTCGTTTACCGCACAACGGCGCAATTCCTTCGGGGAATTGAAAACCGGACCCGTCCGACCGAAGCATCCAGCGCCAGCGTGACAATCATGAAAACCCTCATCACAAGCCCACCACCACCCAACCCATCCTCACCCGGGTCGACGCGTGGCGGGAGTTCATTAACTCGTTTCTCTCCCTCGGCCAGTAAGGACGGCGCCGAGAGTACACGAGACTGGGCCAATTTGTGACGTAGTTTCCCGGGCGCTGGGCGCAGGGTGTGAAAACTTTGCCATAAAATTTGACATTGACGTCTTGCGTGCGATGCGTTGATTTACTTTTCCATCCAGCACACCAGCGAGGACTTGCGCTTGCTGGCTTTGCTGTGGAAGTTGCGGGGCATCGTACACTGCCCGGAAGTTTGCAAATACGCGCGAACAAGCGCACAAGCGTCCGTTGGGCGCGTTTGACCCTTTCGGTTGAATAATCGGACGCTCCCCCCCTCCGAAATAACCTTCCGAATTCCCGTGTTGTTTCTCTTTATCAGTCACCAGCGTGCTTGCGGCTTAAATTAACATGAACACAAACATAATGGCTCCCACACACACACAAACACACGAAAAACTAATACGAAAATGTATGCCATGTACTGCTACAACCAGCTGCACTGCATCGAGCGCGCTGTGGTCAGCAGTGCCCGCTTGTGCACGTGCAACGGCATTGCCAAAACCATCTTGGGTGGATTAAGAATTCACTTCGGCGACAACTCGGGCCAGCACGCCAAGCCGTCGAATACACCGGCAGTGCAGCAAGCAGCAGCAGCACCAAGACCCTCAGACGGCGGGCAACGGGGACCGGTTTGATATAGTTATTTAGTTTTAATTAAATTACTCCTGCAATCTGTACCGTAAACACAGTGCATGAATGCAAAATTTTCTTCATTTGCAGGGCGAGTCGGTGGACGGTCAATGTGAAAGGCGGTGGAGAGGATGAGGGCTCCATTGTGCTGTGAGCAGTAGTAAGGGAAAGCAGCAGAATGGGCGTTTCGGGCGGTTCGTCGGGGCGGCAAGCGGGTAAGCAATAACATTCGGGCAACGGTACACGGAATGGATGGATGTGTTTGTTATTGGACGAAAAGAACAACGATCCGACACCCCTGGTAAACCCTTCACGTGGGTGGTTTCAACCGGTAAAAGCAACAAAAAAAAGCGTTTTAAATCTAATGTTTTGACAAAAAATGCTTCTATTATATGGTTTGGTGGAAGTATGCAATCATCATCACACAACAGCGTTTTTAAAGGTTCTGGAGAAAGAAAGGAAAAAACTGATTCACAGATAGGTAGAGCGTAAGTTGATAATGGTACCTCGTTCGACTGTAAAATGGTCTTGGCGTATGACGTGTAAATCAATCATTTAACAAAAAATACAGAAAAGGTTGCTTTAAATTTATTTTTTACCAGCCAATGTCCTATTTACGGGGCTTCACAGCGAAAACTCGAGTCTGAACATAACGTGCGCAATTGGAAGGTTTCATTCAATGGAGTTTCCAGTAATTAATATATTTTGTAGTTTTTTTTTTGTTTTCTCCACCGACTCCTGTGGTAATTTGATGTTATATTTCGAATTGGTAATTACATTTTTACTATCACTCGTTCTCATTCGGGTGTAATTGTTCATGGTAACACAGAGGCATAAAAAAGAATCATGGTTAGTTGTGCTATCAATTTCAGTAGTCAAGCTGCAACAGTATTTCCCGCAACGCGGGATGGAATCAGTTCCTTTTTTTAATTGAATTGCGAAATGATCTGAAAATTAGTGGCTATTGTTTGGATTCTTTTTTACTCTGTAGCCTGTTCATGTTATCGTTTTCCATCGCATTGTTTTACTGAAAGTTACTGATGAGAAGCATTACGTTTTCTGACATTTTCATAATAAGCTTTTCAGATGCATTTACAGGTTTATAAAGTATGATGTATATCAATTATAAAGCTACATTTGTATAGGGGAAAGAGACACACAATGGAACCTGGTGACTATATATTCGTAAGAACTTGTCGATTTTTCCCACTAACAGGGCGGCGAAACGCTATTCTTTGGGGCTCCTTAACTCAAGGTGCATGGAAATTCAAGCCAATTCGAACCTATACTGGTAACTGATTCCGAACCCAAACCGATTATGGAACTGATCCCAAATTGGCCCAGGACCTGGAACTGATCACAAACTTGTACCAATCTTGCAAATGATTCCGAACTTAAACCAACTATGGAACTGCTTGCAAACCCTTTATGGCTCCGGAACTGATCACGACGCTATACTGTTATAGGAACTGCTACTTAACACATACAGCTCCTGGATCTGACCTCGAACTCGTTGAGGTTCTAGAACTGATTCTGAACCTGTACCTGTTTAGGAACTGTTCTGGAATCCATACTAGGCCTGTCCATGGACCTGTTCTCGAATCCATACTGGTCTCGGACCTGTTCTCGAATCCATACTGTATCTACAACAAACCCCTTTACCTATTCAGTTTCTAGAACTGCTTTTTAACCCATAACAGTCTAGGAACGGATTCCGAATCCACATCGAAAATGTAACTGATCCGAAATTTGTACAGAACCTGTAACTTCCCGATCTCGTTCACTTTCCTTATGCGATCCCGAACCCCTACCTGGATGCTGGAACTGACTCCGAACCCAAATCGATGAAGGAACTGTTTCCGAACCAGGTATGGTCTTAGATGGATACTGAACCTATACTGTTCCTGGAGCGACCCGTGAACCTGTTTCAGATCTGGAAACGAAATGAAATGTCTATAGGTCTAGGAACTGTTCCCGAACCCAAACCAAATCAAGAACTGATATCAAACCCATACCGTTACTGGAATAAATCTTGAACCTGTACCGATCATAGAACGGATACTGAACCTGCACTGGTTAAAGAACTATCTACTACCTCATTGTGGCCATGAAACAGTTCCTGAATCTCTACTTAAGTCTATACCGGTCCATGAACTGATCTCAATTCCAGTTCTGTTTGTATTGGACATTCAAGGGTTGAAGCAGCGTTTTTTCTCTTTTTCTCCTATTACTTGCACGGTAATGGCCCCCTCCCCGAAATGGGAAAACCGCACGGTGATTACTGCAGCAATTCAGGCGCAACTTGTGTGTCTCTCTGTGTCTGCCAGGCCAGTTGGCCGATATGGCACCTTTGGGAAGGTTTAATTGTGTTGTTATGTAAATATTCCCCTCTAGCTCGCAACAGCTAAGTCCCTGTGTGAATCTCTCTCTGTGTGTGTAGCTATGTGTGATTTTAAAAGATGTTAAAGGTTAACCAGTGTTTCGGAGCAGCTGTGGAAAAGTGATTTGAACTTCTCGCTCCCCAGCCCAGCACGATAGTAACGGACGCGCTCGGGACAATTTACACTCGAACAGTCGGCACACACACACAGTACGTGTTTGTTTTTCTTGTCCAAAGGACGAGGAAGGGGGATGAGGGGATGGGTACGTAAAGGAGTGCATGGTTGCCGCCACAGCGACCGGCCAGTTTCGGTCGGTTTTCGTAACTAATTTTCTCCGAGTACTTTAGTGAAATTAAGGTAAACTTTATGTCCAACAGCAAAGTGAAACAATTTCCCCTCCGCACGGGCAACTGTTTCAACCCACTCCCACACTGCGTGTGTGTGTGTGTGTGTCGTTGCTGAAAAGGCTACGGTTTTGTTACTGTTAGCAGCAGCTTGAAAGCTTAAGCGAAAGCAGCACCTCTTTGCCGCGCGAGGTGCGAGGCGTGCCGGGTGGCACTAAACCTTCGAAGTAGCTCGAAGTTCGAGCAGTGGTTTCTGCTGGCGAACAACAAAAAGCGAACGGAAGTACAGCCACCGCACACAGCAGCCCATTTGCACTTCACTCTTTGAACGCTTCCGCAACGTACACCCTGCCCGAAAAGCCAACCGTTTCGGCACGGAATGGTTGCTTTGAACGGGCGAATTTGGAAATTCGAGCGAGCAAGTGAACGAAAAAGACAGAGAGAGAGAGAGAATGAGAGGGACAGAAAAAAAGCCAACCCGGCGAAAGAAGTTTGCTGTGGTTTTCTTAATGAAATAACATACATACACCCGACCTACGCTGGTCAATATGTTTCCAGCACTCTGACAGCAACTCTGCCAGCTCTCGCCACCCGCCCGCAGAGCGCAAACTTTATGTGTTCATTACAAAAGCAGACGGGCCTGACGGGGGAGGCAGGGCAGCGAGACCCGAGGTCCACCCGGGGACCTGACACCAGAACCTTTACAAACAATCCGGCAAAGCAAAACTTTCGATGTACTCACCTTCGTTGACAATCTGTTTATCATCGGGCAGGGAGTGCAAGTTGATGGCAGGTTGGTGCGAGCAGAGGCGGCAAGCGCAACTACACTCCAGCTCACCCCCAAAGCTCTAATGAACTGAAACTTTCCCGCCCGCTACCGCGTCCCTGCTGAGCGCACAACAGGTTGTGAACGCAGCGAGTGGCGAGAGAAAGCGAGAAAAGGAGGAAAATAACAACAACAACAACAACAACAAAAGCAGCGTTAACCACCACCACTGAGCGTATCGATAGGAGCAGAGGGTGTCGCCGGTGCTGGGTAAATTGGTTATTAGCGCCAGGGTCCGCCACCGCGACGGGGCGAATCAAACTTTGCCCCAAGACCTTTGTTAAGACAAAACCGAGTGACCTTTGTCGCTTGTCGCGAAGGGAAAGTTTGGAAAAGTTTCCGCTGCTGCTGCTGGTTGTTTTTTTTTTGTGTTTGCTCCTTTGCCTGCTCTTTACACTCATGTTAAGCATGCTTAATAGATAGGGCTTGTTCGAGCAAGATTGCATACATGTAGGCGGCTTGCTTGTGTGGTGAATCTATCTATCGAAAGGGAAGCTTTCGGGGCTTCGAGAGTTTTAAGACGAAACAATTTGTTTTAATTGTTTTATTTTTTATTTCTCGTTCAATGGATAACAGTGATCCGTGTGAGTGTTCTTAAGTCTAATATTAATTTAAAAGAAGTGGAAAAATCAACTTAATAATTCGTTTCTAAGGCAGTTTTTAAAGGATTGCACTGAGGTTCCAAAATCCAACAAATGACGTACTTCGTTAAACACCCTAATCATGGAGTTGAGGGGGTCTCTAGAGCCATATCCGGTTCGACTACGGTTCAGGGCAAGTAACGGACGAGAACGAAGCTGAACAGCAGGCGCGTAAAAGCTTAACTGCTGGAGCAGGGATGGACAGTCGATATTACTTTGCAGTAAACTAGCCACAAACAGTTGTTGCGCGGTACGGCGTCTGATGTGGAGCGGTTGCAGTCCGAGAAGCTGAAGTCGCGTTTCGTAAGGTGGGTACTGACTGCCAGGTGGCCAAGGTAACAAGCGTGTTGCGTATCGGGATAAGCGATGCTGTATCGATTCCATTCTCTCGGAAAGTCTTTGGATTGAGGGCTTCCAGACAACACAGGCGTATTCGAGTACCGGGCGGATAATACCGCAGTGTAACGCTTTGATGCGGACTGGGTCTTTGAAATCTCTTGCCATCCGAAACAACATGCCAAGCAATTGATTACCTCGAGTAATCACCTCCTCCGTTTGCAGGTCAAATGACAGCTTTGAATCAAGTATGACTCCGAGCTCCTTTCCAGCATTAGTGCGTTCTATTGGTAAACCGTTAACTGTGTAGCTGGTGTTCCTAATTTCTCGTGCTCGTGTGAATGAAATGACTCGACATTTTTCGATGCAGAGGCTCAGCCGGTTTCGGTTGCACCATTGGTGAAAATCGAAAAGGTATTGCTGTAGCTCGGAGTGGTCTGTGTCATTCTTTATCGTCATGTAGATTTTAATATCATCTGCATACATTGAATGATTCGCTGGTTCTTACCTTGTGGCACACCAGATGATGCAATGAAATACCCTTGAATGGCACCGTTGGAAAGATACAGCATACGATCGATTGACAAGGTACGATTTTAACCAGCATATTAAATTTCGCCCTAGTCCCAATTTATTCATCTTGGCTAAAAGGATGCTGTGATCGATGCTATCAAAAGCAGCATTTAAATCCATATATTTGCATCTGTTTGCATCCTGCTATACAATTTACGGAGACATTGTGATGTAAAGTCAACAAGGTTAGTAATCGTCGACCGCTTTGGAACGAAACCGTGTTGTTTAAGGGCTAATATAGTGATATGAAGCCGTGAGTAAACTTGTTTCGATCACTTTCTCAAAAACAACAGCACTGAGTGATGTTATGCCTCTATAGTTGGCTGCATCTTCCTTGTCACCTTTTTTAAATATGGGGACAATCCATGAACTCTTCCAAATAGAGGGGAATGCTCCTTGTTGCAGTGAAAAATTAAAATTTTTGGTGAAGATCGGCGCAATGGACTCACAGCATCGGCTGAGAATGATGGCAGGAATACCATCTGGGCCAGGACTAACTTTGGGCTTGACTGCTTCGAGCACAATTAGTACAGATTCTTGCGATATATTAGATAAATTAAGGTCGATGACATCATTAGGAGTATTAATTAAAGCGTTAGTGATAATATTTTCATCAGTAGCTGAGATTGTGTTTGGCGTGTCGAATCTACTCGCAAATATCTGAGGCAGTTGAACCAGCTCGGTCATTGTGGTAAATCGATTTAGGTGCCACATTCGTATTATTGTGTTTCTTACAAAAACTCCAGAGAGCTTTGCGTCTTTTGATGAAATTCTTCTCCAACCGAGACAGGTAGCCACCGTAGCGTATTCTATTGTAACTACGGTACAAGCGAGATGTTTCATTTCATATACATTTGTTAACAGGTGATCGGTTCTTCGTATATTTTTTTAATGCAGCTACCTTAGCTCTTTAAAGTTTTTTTAGGTGGCGGTCAGACCAAGCAGGGCCACTTTTTGGTGTGATAATTGGTACACACGAATTAAACGTGGCCGATGTGTGTTTTGCCGTAAAAAAATCACGCCTACACTCCTTCGCTGTCATTGCTTTAGCGGCAAAGCGATCTCCACGTGCTGCTCAACCGGTAGTAATTAGTTTATCGGTTGCCGATAACGCAATTACATGAGTTTGGCGGATGCAGAGCCAGGGCCAGGGAAGGTTTCAACTAACTTCGTAATAATCTTGAACTATTTTTTTCCATCCCGTTCTCTCTCTCTGCCTCTTTCTCATCACATTAAAATAATCGAATACCAAACGTTTGCGACGAAGTAATTTTTCTTCTTCTTTTGCTCTCTTCTAGCCAAATCGTTTTGCTTTAAAATTGGTTCAGCGTCGATCTCTCTCTCTCTCTCCCTCCCTCTCTCTCTCTCTCTCTCTCTCTCTCTCTCTTTCTCTCTCTACTAGCTGCCCTTTCCATCGGTTTCGCTACAAAAGACGCCGCTGGCCCCGTTTTAGGACTCGCTTGCTCATTCGATTGCATAACTTTAGGCGATTCAGCCGCATCCCGACTGGCTGCAACGAACGAAGCAACGAGGACGCTCGATAATTGATATTAACGATTGTTGGGCAATGGGGTGGCCCCTGGATGAGAGGCAGGAACGGGTATCAACAAAAGATGGAAAACACACACACACATACACACGAACCCTCGGCCATTGTTCTATCAGCCGGCAGGCACGGAATGTCACAAATAAAATGCACCCGCGCGCACACTTTTGGCAGTTAACGTCAATCGGCAGTTTCCGGCTGGCTGGCCCACGAGAAACCAGTTCCTTCCTGGTTCCTCCATTCCCCTCCCATTTCGCTGGCAGAACATTCCGAGCCTGGACCGCTTGGGTTCGAGTCTGTGCGACAATTGCTGATGCATCGTTGAGTGCACTTTAACGATCCGGTGATGGTGGCAACGGATGGAAAAGGCAAACTTGCAAGAAATCTTGTCCCCCCGCTTTTGCTGTGATTTCCTGCCAATTTGGGAAAAAGGCTATCTGTTTGAATGTGTTGGGAGTTTTTTTTCAATAGGCAAATGGACAGCGTTAAGAAAAATTGGGTGAGATAGAAGCATAAAAATCAGGGTGAACATGAGCCCGGCAAAGAAAACTCTCCGTTGCAGATAATTAGGTTACCTGTGCAGGAAGAAATCTCATCTCCCAGCACGGTTGAGTGGTCGCGCAAGGCTGCAAGTAACTTCGGATGCAGCCTTTGTTCTGGTCTGTCCTTTCACTCGAGGTCCAATCACTTGCAGCGTCCAACCCACTGGTGCACTGGTGTGGTGTGAAATTTAATTTGCGGTCAGGTATTCGCTCGACCAATTACACCACGACACTGGCAAGGCACACATACTTTGGTCCGTCTTTCAACGCTTTCTGCCACCGGCAGTGCATCCAAATTTTCGTCCCTGTCACGTCCCCAGCGAACGAGTTCGGACGCGTTCGGAAACGAGAGCACGATAGCCGTACGCTTACCGCCTCTAGCTGCGCCATTTTCCTAATTGAAGCAACCGTTTCCACCGCCGGGAGCAGGGCAAATGGGTGGCAAACGCGGGCGTGCATCGATCTATCAATTCAATCACATTATTACATTGATTTGGCCCGTTTCGCCCGGTCGGACGATTAATGGTCGGGCGGTGCTGCAATTGCACTGAGTGGCTTTGAGTGCCCTCCCCTTCCCGGGGCAGGCTGACCCCGAATGCAGGCCCGGGCAAACCATGGCAAATCAATCAATCACGGTGCAGCACGGTCCCGGATGCCTGACCCACTAACTCCCGCCTTTTTGAACCAGACCATCCTTTTGGGGCCGGCGGGCAAGCGGAAAGTATCATCCCGATTACGCTGATTCGTGCTGCTGTCACTGTTGCGCTGGAAAGTCTGAAAGAGGAGATTGACAGTAGAGCGTAAGGAATTGCAGCCGGAACATGTTAAAGCGTTAGCTAGAATGTTTTGCATTGCATAAGTTGTGCTTTAACGTACGCTTTAAAATTAGCAAACTACATGAACCATCATTGACATAAAGAATAATCGCCTGCAATCGCTAAACGCCTGAATGTATGCAAAACTCTGCTTTGTAAAAAGCATTGTTACGGTCAAAGTATACTTTTCACCTTTGCCACCTTTGCAAAGCGCCTGAATGCATACACTACTGAAGGCTACACGCATGCATGTATGCTTGAATGCACGGGTGATGCGCATTTCAATCGTAATGATTGTGGCCAGTGCTGCAAAATGTCACTGTCAATGTCATAAAAAAATCTAACTGAAACAAAATCCATATCAGCGTCACGTACTCAATTGTGATAATCAGAGGTGATACTCAGAACGGTTGGTGTGACTAATACATGCTCATGACATGTTTGCGACCATCGCTTGGTCAGTCACTAAGTCATGACTTTTTTTTTGCTGTGATCAGTTTAGCAAAATGTCACTGACCTAGTCATGACAAATTCCTCCTGAAACAAAATCATGTCAGCGTCACGACCTCTGTGATGATCAGAGATGAGACTCAAACAGTTGTTGCGACCACCACATGCTTGAGGACATTTTGTGATACCAACTCTTGTGCAGTCACTTGGTCGTGACATTTTCAGTCGGTGTTTATCACGATGATCATGGGAGATATGCGGTGAATGCGAGTGGTTCCAAGAAACAAAATGAGCTTGCTTTCTCGCTCTGTTTGTTGACTGGGACCACACGCCAAGTATATTCGAAGAATGCCGTGATTATTACCGATAGAAAATGTCGTGACCAAGTGAGTGATCTAGAGTTGGGTGCTAAACTAAATGTCATCAAGCATGTGATTGATTCTCCAACTGTTTGAGTATAGTCACTGATCATCTCAGTTGTGTACGTGATCTGATTTGAGCTTCATTTCAGTCATGAGTGTTGATGACTGAAACAGTGACATTTGGCAGCACTGTTCACAGCCGGAGAAAAATCATGATTATGCTTGCGCCGGCATTAAGCTAAGCTTGTAAGTCAGAGTATCGTGTTGGACTCAAAAATTCACATGTCGTGTTCTGCAATGTCATGACGCACTTTCATTGACTATCAGCAATGAGCATCAAGCTACCACGGATATGTTCATTGTTTTCGTTGGTGAAAATCTCGTGATACTCATGACATTTTGCAGCACTGATTGTGGCTCATTTCATTCTAAATTTTGCTTCTTTAGTTGTCGCATTGTGTTTCTGTCAGTGGTGGTAGTTAATGAAGCTGAAAAAACTGTATATAGTTAGCATCGATCTGAGTTCTGCAATTTGTTTTATAATGTCATAGCATCAATTTTAACGTAAATCAATCGTCTGAAATGTATTACATTCAGCAAAGAAAATGTTGAACATAGCACTGTATAATAACCTTATCCAAACCAGAGCTGTAGAGATGTGCTTTATTTCAGATCGACTGTTTGTTTGATCAAGGATAAACTTTGGATATGGTTTTGTAAAAGAATTTGTCTAGACTTTTGTTACAAATTTATTTATTAATGGTGATTTTACTACTAGAGCCACTAAAGGAGCAAGTTTGTTTGCTGTTCCTTTAGTGGCACTATTATAATATAAACGAAAAATCAAGAAAAAAAGTCATTCATTGATTTTAGTAAATCATTTGCAACACATAGAAGGTATGGTAAAACATCATCAATTTTGTAGCTATCTCATCAGTGACTTCGTTCAAAACAAAAATACTATCCTCAGGAAAATGCCAAAGATTTAGGAATATAGTTAACTTGTCCGAACAGAATGGCTTCAGTTATCTTTCAACTCCTTTATGAAAAATCAGGGAGCATTTCGTAATACCATAATTGTGTACATGACTACTAAAGTATCGTACAAAAAGGCATTTTACTGCACTACAACCACTAGTGTTACTACCACCATTTTAGGTACATTTACCCTAAATAAGGATTCTCTCAACATAATTGGCTTAGCCCTCTTCGCTTTGTAATCATTTTGGTATTTATTATCCTTCTTTCGGCTATCTTTTTAAGCTCAAGATATTACTCTTTTTTTCTTTTCTTTTTTCTCTTCGTTTACTTTTCGTTTATCGCTCTCTGTTTTTCTCCTTTTTTACATTTTAAAAGAATATACTTAAGTGTCTCTTTCGTTTTTCAATAACCCATCCTTCCTTTATAGGTTCTTCCAGACCGATTTCATCTACTCTGTTTTCGTGCTTGTAATGAACTTGTTTAGTGTTTGTAATAGATAATTGACTTAAGTTTAGCATTGGTTCAAAGCATTATCAAAGAGAAATCGATACGTGGAAGAATTATTTAAGAAAAAAATACCAAAGTTTCTTATTTGTTTCACTTCATGTTGTACATCATCTATTTTCCACAAATTTTCCCATAGCATACTTCCTGTTACTAAGGCAAATAAGATTCATAACATGAAACAAGCTGCTGCTGTGCTTCGTTTGCATACCTGCAGGCGTTTTTTTTTAGTTCAGCGTTACCTTTCTATGCTCTTACGAGTACGATTTCCCTGCAATAGAATTGCTCGCATACAACAACACTTAAACAAGTAAACACATCTAAACCCTGAAGCTATGCAACCCGCCATACAATCGTCACCTCTTAAGGCATGCTAAGCTGCTCCACACCGCTTGCTGCAAAGAAAACCAAAACAAATCAACCACCAGTCGCTTTCCCAGCCCAGGCAATGCCGTTCAATCCGTTGGCCGTTGTGTTTACTCGCCACACAAAGCAACAAACCGCCCGCCTACCTCCAGAGCAAATCACAACAGCGCCACTCCGATCCTATTCACCCTTCCTCCCCCACTCCCAGACAAGGCAACACGCATTCATTAATAGTGTGAAGAGTTTAGAGCCCATCGTCACGCGGCTGGCCAGTCACACGACCCGGGCCGAAGCTAAATCGAACGACAATAAAGATAAAAAGCCAAATCTGACAGGTTGGCCGGGTGGTGCGTACCTCCCACCCCCCGCTCGCTCGCCACAATGCGAAACGCAAACAACAAACGGTCACTCACGCCCGGGGAGGGAGCTGCTGCGCACTGTATCACTGTCACAGCGGAACGGTGGGGAAAAGGGGCCTGAAGACGGCCGGCCGGTCTCATAATGCCGAACCACAGTGACCGGACTTGCCGCGCTCGCTGTGAAACAGCGGCCGTGGCGCTGTGGGGTGGGAAAATGCTTAGGCAGATAGTTCCGTCCGGATGCGTTGATAAATAAGCTATAAATCATTCCGAAAAGTTCCCACGTTTGTCCAACAGATTGCTGCACAGTGGATTAGTGTGTTAGTCCCGCTCAGACCCCGCTCCCTACTTTTCCGCACTTCATGCTTCCTTCCCTCGCCCCCCCACCCTTTGAGTTGCTTTTCGTTTGCCACTTATTAGTAGCTTCGCCGCTTTCATCACCCTCTTTGGCTGTTCGTTGCCTTTCGCTCTGTCTTACTCGCTCTCTCTGTCTTCCCTCTCGAGCGGGCGTACGTGCACGTCATTTTTGGGTCGACCGCATGACGAGCGACGGTCTACACTGGATTACGTACGTGTGTGTGTGTGTTGGACTCGCGGAGACGCCCCAAGGAACGGAAACCGGATGCGATGAAAGCGCTCCAGCGATGGGCCCTCGAGCGAGCGAGAGTACTTGTGGAGTCACTCGTCGCCGGCTCGTGGAACACAACTTCATCAAACACGCCCCTCTCCCCCCACCCCACCCCTGGCCAATCCGGGGCTACCCAGCTGTCACTGTCACTGTCAGGAGGGAAAAGTTTTCGCCCAACACAGGACACAGGAGGCTTTGACAAGATATTGGAGCGTTCCAGGGGGGTGGGAGGGTTTGCACTGCACCATATCGGGTTCTTGAGTGTCCCCAGTCTCCCTCCCCCCCCCCTTCCCTCGAGTGGTTCAAGTTGTTGGGGAGGAAGTGGCGGGGTTTTTTTTTGCTTTCCCTCTGTATTGTGGCCGAGTAGTTTGTGCATGAATTTCAGGGATTTACTGACAATGCTTGGGACACACTAACCGAGGGGAGGGAAAAGCCACACAAAAGAAGCACAAACAATCACGGCGACAACCGAGAGGGGGAGAGGAGGTGAAAGGAGGATAACTTTAGGCCACAAAACCACGAGCCCCTCGGTCCGCGTGGGGGCTTTGTCGGCTGCACGAGCAGTTAATCTCAAGTGAGCAGCGGAAAAGTTTAATTACATCAAACCAATAATCATCCAAGCCGTTGAGTGGATTGTGCTGGTCAGCAACATGTCACCCACCCACCCACACACACACACACATACATTTCCTTTTCCCCATTCCGGGCGCATTTTCGACGAGTTTTTTTTTGCTGGCCACCTCCGTCATCGTCATCCATTCGCTTCAAGTGAGGGAAGCTATTTTTATCTCCCCCTTCGTACGGTGGGTAGACACTGGCTCGGGTTGAACCACTTCAACAGGTTCTCGGTGTTTGTGTGTGTGGTACGAGGACTTCCTGTATGGTTTCATCGTTCACCCTTTTCGCCTTCTTTCCGCCAGGGTGCTGCGCAGCCAACAACTTTTGACAGTTGAAATACATTGGGATTGGGCACTGGCAGTTGGGCAGTTTGGGCTAAGAATGAGCTAGTACACTTCAGCGAGTGAGCTTCGTCCGCTTCCGCACACTAAGCGAACGTGTCAGCAGCCGCAACCGGTACTATAGTGATGGGCTTAGCTAGTTATGACCAAATCAAAGATCCCGGCTGTGCGATGTTGGCACTGTTTGTGCACTTACAAAAATTACGTCGTATTGATTTTGTACCTATAAATATGCTATAAATTGCTATAAAATAGTCAATTGCAGTTGGAACAGACTAAGATTACTACGCCTGTTGAAGCGCTTCATATCAACTGTAACACTTTTGAAACCTTTTTTCTGTCAAGCGTTGCTATAAAATTGCTTTCTGTATTGAGATGAAAGAAAATAAAACTGACCTTATAGAACTGTCATAAACAATCAAAAACCGATTCACAAATAATTCAGGAAGAAGAAAAAAATAAAAAAAGAAAAAAACTAAGAAAAAGACGAAGGAAGAGAAAAATAATATAAAGAAGAAGAGGCAGAAGAAAAGAAGAATAACAAGAAGAAAAAGAAGAAGAAAAAGAATGAAAAGAAGAAGAAGAACAAGAAGAAGAAGAAGAAGAAAAAGAAGAAGAAGAAGAATAAGAAGAAGAAAATAGAGAAGAGAAAGGTAAAGGTAAAGAAGGTCAAGAAGAAGAAGAAGAAGAAGAAGAAGAAGAAGAAAAATGAGAAGAAGAAAAAGAAGCAGAAAAAGAAGAAGAAGCAGTAAATTTAGAAGAACAAGAAGAAGGAGAAGAAGAACAACAACAAGAACAAGAAAAATGGGAAAAATAACAAGAAGATGAAAAAGAAGCAGAACAATTAGAGCTAGAAGAAAAAGAAGACGAAGAACAAAAAGGAAAGGAAAAAAATCGAAGGATAATAAGAGGAAAAAGAAAACGAACAAGAAGACCAAGAAGAAAAAGAAGACGAAGAAGAAAAATGAAAAGAAAAAGACGAAGAAGAATAAGAGGAAAAAGAAAACGAAGAAGAAGAAGAAGAAGAAGAAGAAGAAGAAGAAGAAGAAGAAGAAGGAGAAGAAAAGAAAAAGACGAAAAAGAGGAAGAGGAAGAAGAGGGAGAAGAGGAAGAAGAGGGAGAAGAGGAAGAAGTTTTGATCAGCAGAATAAAATGCTCCGCTGAACTTGCAACCGATAGTGATTTTTATGATCAGCACCTTTCCTCAAAAGCTTCTTCAAGCGAAATGGCAAGTAGCAATTTAACAATAAATAAAACACCAATAAACAATGGACAAAGTAACATTTTTGTTTATTGATTATTAGCTCAAAATGGGCAGTAACCTTGAAGACAGGGTAGATTGAATCATCTGAATCGAATAGGCTCGATAGAATACGCCTTGTATGACATTTTCTTTTCTTTCTTCTTCGAAAACTTTGTGTATCACCGATTTCTACAGCATTATGTATCTGGCTACACTCTGGTGGTATGTTCGAACCATTCCCACTCTCTCTCTCTTTCGTCCTATCTTCTTACAACGATGATAAAATCGGATCTATTCTTCTACACGATCTAGACACCGCACAAGCCCATCCCTACCCCGATCGAAACGGCACATTGCCCCTGCCCGGGGAAATCGTCCCAAGCGAACGATTGCGTCCATTTCTCAAGTGCGTGTTTCGGCCGATTCGAGCAGAGATCTCAACCTCGCCTGCTGCCCTTCCGGTTGCCCGACGTTTGCTGATGATGATGATAATGCTGCCGGAGCAAAACATTCATTTTCATTTCATCAACAACCAAAGTCTGTGTTTGCGTGCGTGTACGTGTGCTGATGGAATAGATTCCCATGTATGGGCGCCCGTTGCGCTTCCGGTGAGCACAGCTCAGCCCGATGAAGAGGGTAAACATTTATGTTGTGTGCTGTCCACGCGCTCCACAACCCGCATGGACAGAGCAGGGCTGCAGCGTTCCCCCACCAAAACGGTACTTTGCTGGGAGGGTCTCCCCAAACCTCTGGCCAGCTTAGTGTGAAGTGGAATCTTTCTTCGTTCCGTTCTGCACACCGAGCGCTTGTCACCATATCTCGGTGCTCCCCCATCACACAGCTTAGCCTCGGTGAGTGTTTTAATGAATCCACCCGTTTGATGGCTTCCGAGAGCGTCTTGGAAGGGACCTGCACTGCACCCTACCAACACTACCACTCCCCGGACTGAAGCAAAAATAAATAAAAATAATAATAAGCCCACGTCCCTACATGGCTTCGTACGGCTTGAGGCTTTGGTGTTGGTAAGATTTAACCTCCCCGGGCCCATAATTACTACCCAGCTGTAGCCCCGAGCCCCTATCGAGGATCGCACCAGGCTCGCTCCGTTATCTTGCACACGACCAACCCAGGGACCAACCCGGGCGCTAATTTAATGTGCCGCATTACGGGGGCCTGCTGTACATACATTTCAGGCGCTTGCAGCCGAAAATCGGGCGGACCGGCTGATCGTCGGGCCGGAAAACTAACGAGCCCGTCACGATCGCTGCTCGTTGGCAAAGCGGGGTTATGATACAAACGAGTGCGGCCAGCCAGGCCGGAACGGCACGAGCATTAATGTTTCAATTTTCATTCATCTTCACCGGTGCACCAGTCACGGGTGCCCAGTTTCGGGTTCGCGTTTCCAGCACCACCACACCCCTCGGGGCACAAAGCGACACAATGCGTTCCGGCGATTAAAACGATGCCACTCACAGTACGGTCACGAGCGGGCAAGCTAATTCAATTACTGCCGCTTATTGGCGCGGTACGCCCGCACACCCACACATCTTCTGCCCTTCCTAGGTGCGGGAGGGCAGTGTGAAAGGGAGTGGATGAAGGGGAGCAATCGTACGCAGTCGTCCACACGACACGCTAAAGAATGCTGCAAAACCGGGATACAAAATTGCAATAATTCAGAAGACAGTCCAGAGCGCCGCAACGGCACAATGATTTGATTTTTCCTCCGGGAGGACCAAGGGTGTGTGTGTGTGTGTGTGGGATGGGGTTTGTTGAGAAAGCACTAATATGGCAGGTCGGTGAAATGTGGACTCTAATATGTATGCACGCGAATGCATTATGAAACAACCGGTGCCGTACCAGACGGGGTTTTGCGTGGCGGTTTTGTTGCAGTGGAATTGGCGGGCGAAGGAGGGGGAAAGGGGGACACAAGACACAACAATACCGTACCGTACCGCACGATCGACTGTATCCGCCTCCCAACTGCCCCCGCCTGTAGCGCTTGCTAGCTCGTGTCATTTGTGCGTCATTGCATAATGTTAGGCGCAGTGGCGCGCGCCCGCTCTCTGTTTCACAGCGTTCTCGCTACAGTGTTGCTTTCCACCATACGCGGCACCACAATCCCTCCCTTCCCGCTCACACGGAAATGGTGAAAATGATGCTCGTTGGCGCGCTAGCACGCCCTTGTTGGTGTGTGTGTTGTGTGGAAAGTAAGTTAGGCAGAACCAATCAAAACAGTGCTCCGTGTCGTGCTCTGATTTTAAGCGCGTCTCAAAGCGCGACCAGAGGTGGTGGGGGGGGGGGGGAAGGGAGCAAATACTGAAGTGGCACGGGAGGGGTGGAAGCGTTTCAAATTCAATTTCATGCTCTATTATTTATGTTGCAATTTTATCTCCATTCAGCCTGGAAAGTGGTTTGTGTTTTAGATGAAGTATTGAACCGAACGCGGCGCAAGGGCGCCCGTTTGGGTGTGTGTGTGTGTGTGTGTGTGTATTGTTTAGCGCGTGTTCGGAAGGGGGTGCGGGGAGGTGTGCAGGGTTAAATCCCTTCCTGTCCGCTCGCTCGCTCGGCGTGATGTGAATTGTACGCGGAAAATCATGAGCCCGAACGGCCCTGCAAACGAGGTGATTGTGAGTTTGCCGTGCTTTGCACCGTATAGTAGTTGTCATGGATTGTGGGGCAGGTTAACCGACAAGGAGGGAGCAGCAGAGTGCCAATGTGAACGATAGGAGCGCCATGTTTTTGCGTGAGAACGGGGCAAAGGTTGTGCAATTAAATAATAAAAAAAATAAAACATGAAAATTGCTACAGCAAAAACGCACCCTGCCCAAAGGTTGCTTACCTACACTCCTAATGCACCCACAAACACACACTACACCCACAATATTACAGTGCAATACTTCACCCAATTATGCGGTTTTGCGGTACTCAAACAATCACAGCGCAGTGGAACCGTTGGTGTTTTCAAAAACACAAATTTCAAACCCTCTTGCCTCTCGTTCCGTGCGTTTTATTCCAACCAGCTCGACAGTTTGCACACCACACCACGCAGTGGTCGGAGAGCACTCACACTGGGTACTCGCGTAACTGCGCGCACACTGTGTGAGTGGTTAGTGATCGAAGGCACAGTCTTATGTGAAAGGCATTTGCTTTAAAAAGCAAATATAAAAGCGCCTGGCAGGTATGCAATGGGCATTACAATTTCCATTTGTTTCGATTGTTTGATGTTGCTTCTGATCTGCACATATCAGCTCGTTTTGTTGGGAGATTTTTATGTTACCTTGCGTCCATTTAAAAGCTGTCACACAAACACAAATACATCTTGCAAACTACACCCACACATACATACAGATACAGTAATTACATTTCCGTTTTCCTGCGGCAGCAGCAACTGCTTTGAAAGCTACATGGAGCGGAGCAGGGCACACGTTGGGGCCCAATTCCCCGGAGCTTGCTCGCATCGATGGAAACTGTGTTCGCCAATGAAGTTCTGCATTGGATGCAATTTAATCAACCTGATCACCGCCTCCCCTCCCTATCGAACGAGACACACACACACGCACCCGATGTCAGGAGTGATATTTGCCGTTTTGTGCTAACGGCAAGCCCTCCCCCTGTGGGATAAGCTTCAGCTCCTTGCTCGCTTATCGGCCCGGGGGCCCCTTGGTAAGTCAATTATTTAAAACTCATCACAATCTGTTTGTATTATCCGCCCTAGCTCCTCTCCCTACACTCTCTCGCACCCTTGTGCAAGCTTTCTCGGTTGCATACGGTTCGGGCGCTTAAAATTGTAAACACATGTAGCGACACAAAGCGCGCACACACACACACACCCGCAGGCCCAGTGGCAGTCAATTTCGACCCAGCGCAACAGTGGCTGCCGAATAGTGCGTCTTCGCGGTACTAGCCACGCTTGCAACCGCACAATGCACGGTGGTTGCTGTTGCCATCCTGGTCACGGCACCAAGCTGCGCTCGTAAGGGAGTTCTGTGTGTGTTTTTTGTTTTTTTAGTTGAAATTTCTTTCTCATTTCCCACAGCGCTAGCACCAGGCAGCTGGCGGTACCTATAAGGACACGGAACAGACAAAAAAAATGCATCCTTAGACCAGACTAGACCGGGTGTTTACCTTTTGGCTCAGCTTGTCGTGCGGCGTACTGCTACTGGTGGGGAAAGCCATTGCTGAAAACCGTGCGCGGAGCATTGCCGCGAAACAAAGCGGGCGTAGCACGCTAACGAAACATTCTTCCTGATGCCTGCCCTTTCTCTCTCTCTCTCTTTCTCTCTCTCTCTCTCTCTCTCTCTCTCTCTCTTTCTCTCTCCCGCTATGCTCTTTCATTTCCGGTAGAGTCTGAAGTGTAGAGTGAGGCTTCAGAAGTTTACTCGGGCACACTCGACCACTCGACTCGCGTTCGCGGCCCGTAGCGTCTTCAAGCAGGGAAGCTCAAGCCTCCCGGGACCGGAAGTGAGTCTCCGTGTGGCCACTGCGCTGGAGTTCTTCAACCGTTCGCTCTCTCTCTGTCTCCCCTCCCGTAGTGCCAACACCGGTGTCAGAAATTCCTTTCAAGCGTCTCGTGCAGCGAGCGAAACAACTTACAAGAGGCAAAGCAGCGAGCGAAAGTACACACAACCATCCTTCCGTCCAACTGGTGGGTTGATTTTGTTTGGTTTCTTTCTTTCTTTTTTTTGTTGTTGCTGTAGCGAGCTGCAATTTACAGGCAAGTACCGCGAATTGCCAATCCATCCACCCCACTGTGTCCCGCTGTCCGCCTCCACTAGCACGAGCGCGATTCATTACGCACCACGTCCTTCAAACGCTGTTTTCATTACTTCCGTTCCCTGGGCGGACGGAAATTTACTTTCTATTTAATGAAAAGAAAATAGTCGCCTCGTTACACCACCCCTCTTTTTCCCTGTGTCGTCACTCGGCTTGCTCTCGCGTCCTTTTGGAGTGGAGGGTGTGTTTTTTTTCTTCCTGTTTTTGGTGGTGGAGCAGGAGTTCAATCGATTGTGCACGGTGATTACCGACCGGATGGAGCACCACTGGGGTGGTTAGGATGCCGTTGATCATCGCCCCCCCGTACAAGCAACATCAATCAACGGAACAGACGCGATAGATTGACAATTTATTCCATTAAGCTGAACGGACGGTGGCGCACCCAGCAGCAGCAGCAGTCGTTGGCCACAGCGAGTCGGGGAATAAAAACTGTTGAACAACAACAAGCAAAAAAATCTCCTTTCACTCGTTCCCTCTCCAATCGCTGAATCCCTTATGCAGAGCTACAGCACGGAGATGTTGCATTTTTTTGCCTTCAACCAAGCAGCATTCCACCGCAGCTGGACGGAGGTGGTGGGGAGGTTTAGATGGTTAAAGGTAATTTGATTGCAAACTATTGTCGTTGGTGGGTGGTTTCAAGAAGGAGAAGAAAAAAAGCACGACAAACTAGCGTTGAAACTACTCATTAAAAGGTTGATTTTTGTAATGCAGATAGCATACCTTAAGGCGTTTTTTTGTGTGTGACTTCGCTTTGCTTTGCTTCAAGAGCACGCGCAAGGTTTCCATCGTCTCATCAGCTGTACAAATGTTGCTGCTACCACTAAGCTACAGGGCAGGCTGGTGCACACTCCACGGATCACGGCTGGCACGGATCAAAATGTCATTACGAAAA
>SIXB01001095.1:25736-38551 GCA_007018985.1 Anopheles bwambae
CCCCCCCCCCCCCCACCCCGAGTTCGCAATTTCCTTACCCGGAAAGTGGTGCAAGATTTGGAGGCTCCAGCCGAAGCGGGATGCGAGTTTTTGGCAGCTACGCTACGGTATGACTTTCCGACGCTCGAACGTGCGTGCTGGGATGAGACATACCGTATCGATGAGCTTCGACGAGCGTGTTATGACGGGCACACACACACGCACATGGTACTCGAAACTGCAAATCCATTCCCCATCCTGTCCCATCCACGAACCTGCGACAAGGCGTACCGGCTAGACGTTAAGCTTCCCAGCTTGATGAGGCACGTGCTCGTGCTAGTATGTCACATGGGACACCACGATACCACGATTTCGCACGGCATCGCCCCGAAGCTATGCTGTGCAATGGTTGTGCCACCGGGTGGATGTAATGAAAGCCAAACAAGCCAACGGGAGAACGCGGACGGGAGCGACCGGAGAACGATCGAAATTGTGAATGCTGTTTTGCTAGTTTCAATTTCTCAGTCACTTTTGCCACGCTGCAAGTGATGCGATTGATGCGGCGGCTTTATTCTTTCCCCGTAACGATGGACTGGGGAAGATTTGGTCTCAGGGACCGAGTGAAACAAAAACGCCTTAAAATATGCAAACTAATCGATGATGGTTTTCATATAGGCCAAGTCAGTGCTGCAAAATGTCACTGTCATTGTCATCAATTAAATCTGACTGAAACAAAATCCATGTCAGCGTCACGTACTTCATTGTGATAATCAATGGTGATTCTTAAAACGATGTCTGTGCCCAATGCATGCCTTCGTGACATTTTTGCGACCAACGCTTGGTATGTCACTGTGTCATGACTTTTTTTTTACTATGATCAATTCTGAAAAATGTCATGAACAATTCTGGTTGAAACAAAACAATGTCAGCGTCACGATTTCTACCATGATGATCAGTGATGAGACTCAAACAGTTTTTGTGACCATCACATGCTTGGTGACATTTTGTGCAACCAACTCTTGGTCAGTCACTTGCTCATGACATTTTATGTAGGTGATCATCGTGATAGTGATGAGAGATATGTGGTGCGTGCGAGTGGTTCCATGCGAATGTTTTCTCGCTTTGTTTGACCCGACAGACAATAAAAGCAGACAGAGCGAGAAAGAATGCTTGGGACAACACGCCTAATATATTCCAAGAATGTCGTGATTATCACCGTCAGAAAATGTCGTGACCAAGTGGGTGACCAAGAGTTGGGTGCTAAACAAAATGTCACCAAGCATGTGATTGGTTCACCAACTGTCTCACATATGATCATCTCAGTTGTGTATGTGATCTGATTTGAGCTTCGTTTCTGTCATGAGTGTTTGTTGATACTGTTCACAGCTCGAAAAAGTCATGATTATGCTTGCGCCGGCATTAAGCGCAACTTGTTAGTTAGATTATCGCGATTGACTCAAACACTCGCATGTCATCATGTGTCAACATGTCATGACGCACTTTCATTGAGTATCAGCCATGGGCATCAAATTACCATGGATATGTTCAAAGTTTTCGTTGGTGATCTCGTGATGCTCATGAAATTTTGCAGCACTGGGCCTAGCAAATCAGACTAAAGAACTTGAACTACTTGTAAGAAAACCACCTGGACGTAAGTCGGACGTGAGACGACTCAACTGCTTCTAAATGTATGCAATACACAACACATTGATTGACGAACTTAACTGTGGGCAAACGCCTGTTTGAAATAACTGTTGAATTAAATTTGCATACTTTTAGGCGTATTTGTACTTAAAATATGAAATCAAACCTATTCGCTTGTACACGTTACAGTTGGGCTTGGTCCAGAGAATATGTTTACTCTTTTGTTGTATAAACATAGGTATACCTTTAGGCGCTTTCGCGAAATAGTCCCGCGAAGGCGTTCAAAGAGAATTAATTAACATGCACCAAACTAAAAGCTAGAACCAAGCACAAAATAATGGTAACAGTACGACACGTAACCATAATCATGCTGCATCTCGCACACCAATAAAACAAAACACCGCAAACACGTTTGCCATGCTGCCTCGCGCGAAATGGGCAAGAAAGTGTCACTTTGAAGCACGGCACGGCGCGCCCCACAAAGCGCAAAGTTACGCGCCGGCAAAAGCCTTCCTTTCACTCCTTCTTCCCCCCTCTCCAAGCATTAGGGAAGCTCGCTTTGTTGCATTGCAAAAGGGATAAACTTTTATTGATCCCATTGACGATACGCTGCGGGCGTGATTTTTTCCAGCCAGCTCCGTGTGCTCCGCGGCAAGTTTGTCGCCGCCCGGCACTGCAGCAGCAGCAGAGAAGTTTTTGGCACGATATGTTTTAAATCTACCGATCCCGGCTGGCAAAACGGCTGGCTGGCCGGGGCTTTTTTTTTTTCTTTCCACTGCCTTTTACTTATCCGCTCCCCGTGTACGCATGTTTTCTTTTTTTCTTTTTGCTTCTCTTTTGCTTGCCGTTTTGTCCCACTTGGTTGGCGCTTTGCTTTCGAGCAGCTTATCATTTTCCCTCGCCATCGCCAATCCATCACCCCACACTCATGGGTGTTTTTTTGTGTTGTTGCTTTCTTCGTCACCATGATCCCCGTTTGCTACGACACGTGCTACACGGGTATGAATATTCCGTATCGAGGGGAGGGTGCCGTTTTCCCCCCCTGTTTGTTCGTGACGGTTCAGCAGCTGTATCATGATGATGATGATGATGGTATTTTGTTTTGTTCCCCTGCCCTCCAACACACACACACAAGCACTCATACACAACCTTCGTCCCGTGGTGTCACTTCCAGCATAATGCATACGACAAAAAGCTACCATACACACACACACACACACACACATGAACAAAAAAAAAGGGAGGTAAAAAAGTACGAAAAGGAAAATCCCGTCTTTGGCGTAACTTTTTGGCGTTTTCCTGTCAATACACGCACGTACACACGCTCGATCACATCGCTAACAATCGATTTAAGTCGGGGTTGGTGTTGCACCCCGCCTCCCCCTTCTCTCCCTTTCCTTCTTTTGCCTTCAGGTTCCTCTAGAGATACTTTGCCGAACTTCTCCGTGGGGGAGGGAGGGCAAAGGCGAAGTGAAATCCATCCACGGGCGAGTACACTTCCCTGCCCAGTGCACGAATTCAAGTTGTCTCGAGAAGGGTCGCTGCTATTCAACACACACACACACAAACACACAGGAACAAAATCAGCGATGTGACAATGCATGTACATGTGTGCTGAAGAGTTTGTTTTTGATTTCTTTTCCGTTTTTTTCTTTTTTGTTCGTCCGCATCCGATGCTATCGATAAAACTGGGCAGCAGTGGAGCAGCTCGTCGCCATCGTGCACGGAGAGGAGAGCAAACATATTCGGCGAAAAGTTCGACAGGGAAGAAGAGGGAACGGTGAAGAAGAATGCACCCCAGATCGGATCGGGCCCTGCCGCTCCCGGGGCGCAAATGTAATCGATGGGAAGTGTGTTTTCTCCTCGTTAGGGACATGCCGCACTTGTACTTGGAAGGGGGCACTGTTGTTCGCGGGGGTGGCTAGCGTACGCGAGCAAAACATGCAAAACAATTCCCCCCCTGGGTTGTGCGGCCCGTGTTACATAAATCTCACACGTCCACCGCCACCGGCGTCTCGGGCACTCGGGCGCTCTCCCGCTTTGGTCGGTGGAAGTAAAAATTCGACGGCTCAAGTGTGTATCGAGCACACCGAGGCATATCGATGCAGGCACAGCGGAACAAAGGGCACCAGCAGCTTGATTGATTTTCCCAGTTTTCCCAGGCACCCGTTTAAAAACAGATCAGCAGGTAGGGACGAACTTTGCCTCACTCAAGCACAAGCGGAAGGAAACGCTCTTCGCTTGTTCGAGTGCAATAATTAATGGTTTTATTAGCCAAATGGTAGTCACAGGTACGAAGTTTTATTAAAATAAGCCCAACACTGTCACTAGAAAAGATACAGAAAAAAGCAATATTATTTATAGTAATCAACTGGTTGGATTTGATTTTCACTACAAACACCATTATTTCAGCGAGAATTAATCGCAAACATCATGTAGGGTAAGTGTAGCAATTGTGGCTATAGCACCAATTATGGCTATAACGCTATTTTTGCTCTAAAACAGTCTATTTACATTTTAAAACCATCGAAGGATTTTTCATTTCAAATATGAACATTTTATCACATTTCTGCTTCATTAGCTTCATTTAAGTATCATTGTCTTCTAAAATAATACAATATTGAATAAGTTTCATCGAAATAACGCAGTCTTGAATGACTTTCATACGAAAAAAGGTGTAATCTGAACGCCGCTCGTGTCGTACTATTGCCAAGTGCGCTCTTCTTCTCTTATCGATAATTAGAGCATAATTGACCAGAAGTATCTTCAAGATAGTTGGGCAATGGCTACGATTCTTCTACGATTTAAACCAATTCAAACAGGCCACCCTGATTTGTGCTCCTCTGTGTCTCGTGCTTAAACGGTAGCAAGCTTCGGTATAGTTTCCAAATGAAGGAATATGAAGAATTGTCAGGAGATATAAAGTGTGTTCAAATACGGTGTTATCAGTAGAATAAGTCCCTAACATTTTAGAAGAACTTGTTTCAGCCACAGACGCAACAGTGGAGGGGGGTACTGTATCGTCCCATCAATTGTGCGATTAATTGAGTTTGGATATCAATACAAATAGTGATACAAAACTGAGATTTGAAACTGTTAATTTTAGTTATTTGATGGTGTTCACTTACTAATTGACCTGCAGTGAACTTATTACTACTTGATTTAAGTTAAAACAATGTCACAAACTGATTTTTGGTGTAAATATCCACGAGATTTGGCTTACAGCTATGGCGAATTGCTAGGAACATTATAGCCATAATTGATAACTTGATAACAATAAATCGTGGGAAACCCAGTATTACATCAGCAAATCAAACCACACCATAGCAACATACCCAGAGCATATCATCCATAGAAAAAAAAACCATGGAGACACATTCATCGAAAACAACCGAAACGCGCAACATAAGCAATTAAAGCGTTACTGCAGCAAAGTGGACAAACAGAGAACGCACAGCAACTTATTGCTAAAATCGCAGTGTAGGCAAAGATCGACGAACGCACCCGTTCTTTGGCTAAAACAGTTTAAACTTTTCAGAACCTTTGTAAAAACACTATAAGCGCAGCATAGCCACATAAGGACAGACACCTCACTCCGGTACAATGTATAAATTGCACCTCATATCTTCTTCTTCTTTGGCTCAACAACCGATGTCGATCAAGGCCTGCCTGTACCCACTTGTGGGCTTGGCTTCCAGTGACTAATTGATTCCCCCCCATAGCAGGATAGTCAGTCCTACGTATGGCAGCGCGGTCTATATGGGGATTGAACCCATGACGGGCATGTTGTTAAGTCGTACGAGTTGACGACTGTACTACGAGACCGGCTCAAAATCAATAACCTTCAACGAGACCGGCACCTCATATCAATAACCTTCAATTGGGACAAAAACATATTCCAAAACCAAATGTACGAAACCATTTGTGTATAAATAAAACCAATTCCTATCGCGGGAGAACAGATTCGTTCGGACTGCCAAGATGGGACATTGCGCTGCCCAAAAGCTTCGCCTTCCAAATTATTTCAAGAGTTTGGTTATGTCCCCCTTCCCAAGGTAAGGCTTCTAAACTCCAACGTTTCCTGTAAGGGAAACCCCTTCCGGGTTTGTAAGATCTAGTGCCGCCTGGACGATCTAGTGTCGAAAAGTCCACTTCAAACAAAGTGTTATTCTACCTCGGTACATGTCAGCGAAACACTGACCTACCGCGATGGCACGCGTTGATCAGTTGTACCGTATGTACGCTCATCAGATTACATGGCGACCGTATTTAAAACCGAACATACTATATGGCGCCCATAGCTATCTCCAAACTTACTACAGCCTTTTTGGCCACAAAATGTACTGCACTATCTTAGCTACTGACCAGTTTTTCTGGGACAGAATTCGCGCATAATAGCGTACCATACCGTTGCACGCTACAACAATGTTTACATATTTGACAGCCCGCGCCTATGATATATAATGGCATATTTTCCCCAAATACAGGTGGCTCTCTTGCCCGAAAAGATGTAACTTTACAGTGATAAATTTTTTTTCAACCAACCCCACAAAAAAGCTCTCTTTTTCTCAGCTTTACGGTGGTTTAAATATTGTCTCGATTCATTTTTCCCATATTTTTTTAGAGTTTATTTGGCATGGTTGAAAATTTACAATTTTCTGCCCAATGTTGAAACTCAACAAAAAACCAATTGAAAACAATGAGAAAAATCAATTAATTTATATAAAATTTGGCACAACATATCTAGTCATTGCACAGTGGGCAACGGCCATACAAACGCCGGGATGAAAATCAATTGCTCGTGTTATTTGTGCAGTTTTTCTTCATTTAATACAATTGCTCTTACTACACAGGGCAGTCCTATACTGAAATCGTCAAGACAGCGAATGATACATAATAATTATCGCTCACAAATTTGCATTATTGCGTAGTAGTTAACAGCATCAAAAATAATTGTTAGAAATTAAAACGAAGGTGGAATAAGTTCCTTACTAAAAGCGATTTTTTCAAGTATTACGCGCTAAAAAAGCTGAGTTTTTAATAGTTAGTTTTGAAAAAAGCTGATCCCTATTTTACGACCATTTTTAAACTGTTTTTTTTTCTCTGTTCAGCTTTGTTTCTTATGCCTGTTCGTTTCACCCGTTTATGACTGGTAGTTGCATACTGATGGTGTATGGCCCGTACAACAACACATGTCAAAATCGCTCGCGCTATTTTCAAGAAAAATTTGAATAATTTTCGGGGTCGCTGATGGTCGCAGCTAATTTCAACGTCAAAATGTAGGAAAAATGTTGATCTTTCCTATGATATACGACTGACGAGTGAAATCGAGTTCAATCATAAAAAATTCACTCTCCAAAATGAAAATATCCAAAAATTCGGCAGTGCTTGGTTGGTTTTCAATCATTTATAAACTTTAAAAACATTTTTTTGCAAATTATTCAGACATTACATCAAAGTATGACAAAAAATCTTTCCAACGACACATTGATTATCAAAATCTAACCATCATATACTAAAATATTATATAATATATAAAAATAGCTCAAATTTGGGACAAAAAAACACATTTTTTTTACTCTGACCTATATCTCAGTAAGTTAAAGATAAAAACGTGAAATATTTTGGTTTCCACCAAGTTTAAGTATCTATTTTCAGAAAATGATTGTGGTGTTAACCTGCGATGAAGTTGGTTTTTCGATTTTTATACAGGCGTTTACCCAATGGGCATTGGAACGAAACCATTAGTATGCTCAATTGGTCATTTAACTAAAGTTTCAATAAAAATACTAATTTCATTTACCTGGGTAGGTGATCATAAGGATGAGGGTGAATTTTTGGTCAAAGTAACGTAGGTTAAAAAAACAACTACTGCATTCAATTGCCTACATTTAGGCGTGCTGTACTGTGCGATATGTATTTGAAATTCTGAGCGCCTTTCGTTATGCAATACACTCGCTCATCTACTACGCCGCCTAGTTTAAAACGCTCAAAAGTATGCAATGCACATCACGTGCGGTCTAGTTAGCTTTGGTAATGATGATTGATCTGAAATCGGTTAATTATTATCGTGCGCAAACGGGGAAAACAAAATCGAATCACCGAATTCCACCACACCAATGCTCGGCTCAGTAAATAATTAAAACTGTTGCTCACTTTCGTCGAAAACAAGTGCGTCCTTTCGCCGCTCTGCGAATGTCAATCTTATGGCCCCCCGGTCAACTGACCTGTACATAACAGCGCGCTTCGAGTGCGACATTGACAAGCACACCGTACCGAAACCGTATGCCTCCCTCCCTTCCCCTCACCCAGTGTAAAAAGTTCAAGGGACCGAGCAATGATTTTCTCAAGCAAACTTAAGCTAGTTTTCGGCTACACGTTCCAGCGCACAAACAAACGAGCAATGTGCCTCGTTATCAAATTTACAATTATGATCCGCACGGAGCCGCCCGCCCACCAGGAACCAAGGGGGCCACTCCCGAGAAGGGCAAACTTTACAGCAAACCTTGTTCGTGTTCTTTTCTCTACTACTTTGCTGTTCGTTTATGTTTTCCCTCCCACCCCCTGTGCTGGCAGGAAGTTTTACGGGCACCTGCACCTACGTGCCCGGGTTGCCTTTTTTCGTTATTTGCTTGCCATCGCCCCCGCACTCTTCGCGTGTGTGTGTATCTTTCCGCGAGTATGACGAGCGTCGTCGTTGGTGTCGCGCTTTTTTCCTCCCTTTTTTCTCATTCCACCCCACACCGTTGCTGCTGTTGATGCGAGCAGCTTGACTGTGGCACGGGCCGCCGGTGAGCGGATTTCAATTGCATTTTCACATAAATATTGTCAGCTGGGGCGGTTCGGTGGGCCGGCGAAGCACTGTTTACCTCATGCCACGCTGGCGGTTGGCGCTCGGTGGAAAATAAAACGAAACATTCCTTCACGAACTCGCCCACAGTCGCCCCGTAGCCCTCCTGCCATGTCGCTCGGTGCAAAAGTGTCGCCTTCTTGCGCCCGCCCTCCTGTTTCGGTATGCCCTTGGGTGTCTCAATTTCAAACCACTCACGGTGCACAACATTTTGCACGATACCACGGTGCGCCGCTCGTTTGCCTGCCCCAGTGTGGCGTGTGAAGCTGACAAAGTTTTTCATTTTAAATTTCTTAACTTGAAGCGCTGCTCGGGACGGGGCTGAAGGGGCCATCGGAGCGTGAGGGCTGGCCCAGCACCATTGACGGGATATCAACGAGATGAAGACGTTTCATCAGCTTACGATGAGGGGCTCAACGCGCATGTAAAGGTACGTTTGCAGGCAAAAATATTACTTTTCATTCGATTTCTTTCATACGCCAGCTTGCATTGAATGCTTTGGAGACGATTGCTTCTTCTGCCTGTCGTTGCCCCTGCAGGGTATGCAGTTTAATTTTCGAATAAAAACATATGCTTGTTTGCATACCTTCGGGCGCTGCAGCTCATATTACGTAGATTACATTTTTCAATTCGATGCAACCTGCAAGTATGTTTATTGTGCAACTCTATCTTTCTCACTCACGCTTACAAGACTGGCACTGTTTTTAAACCGTATCTTTTTATTCTGATGGTATGCGTTCCAAGTTCAACACAAAGCTAACACTAAACAGTCTCTGTGAAGAGCAGTGAATGGTCACTATATTGCATACCTTTAGGCGCTCTCTAAGATAGAGCTGATTCGACGTAGATACTTGTTTAACTAACGATGCCTTTTTTATCTTTTTCACACACAACATGAAGCAATCGTGGCATGGTTTTCACGTTATCTGAGATATTTGTATCACGTCTCCTTGCTTCTCGAGCGGATTCGATCCTGCTATTTCAAAATAAAACAAACGCAAAAAATACTCCACCAGCACCAGCAGCAGTGGAAACAGCAAAGAGAACTGCCACATGTATCAAAAATCTCGCTTACTGTGCTTTCTCCAGTGTATTGTGTGCCCGTGCCCGACTGACCGACCGGGGGACTAATTTGCATCGGATCGTTGCTGTATCGGCCTGTGTTGTACGATTGTTCCGGCCCCTGCCACCGTAGCAGGAAAGTACACAGAGCTCTCCTCGCACACATAAAGCACCGAGACAGATCCATTCTTCGGCCGGTTCACAAAGCCCAGTGCAATTGCCAAACGCCGGTGCAGAAAGATGCCGGTGCGCACGGTACGCCCCGGTACGCCCGCCTAGACAATGCGTGTGTGTGTGTGTGCAGGTACGACGCAAAGACGCCGGTGTATGCAACCGGAAAAGCTGCCCCAAAACCCAGCCAAGGGTAAAATCGGCACCAAGCGGGACGGGACCTACAGGTGCAGCCGTCTTGCACCGGTGGATTTTTGCAACTAGGTGGGAAACGAACGGGCCCCCAAACGCTGGGCCACCGAAAGAAATCGGAAAGCAACCGAAAAAAGCACGCAAGAGGAAACGACAAAAGCCTACCGAAAGATCTTCTTGTATCGGCCTGTGCGCGCGCGTTTGGTTGCCAAACCAAGATGACCACTGCCAGCCAGCATAAAATGGGGCCGATTTTAAGCGATTTCGATGTCGTGCAAAAGATACTGCTCTTTGCACTGCCGCTGATAAAGAGGGCAAAGACACAAAGGCAGAAAACGCAAAAGGGCAACGTGCACGGAAAGTCCAAACGCTTGCAGCCGGAATCAACCTTCGAATGCATCCGGGCACACGGCTCAGCCGAGCGGAAACATGATCAAGGGACTGAAGCGTGCCCCGATTGGGCCAGTGGTAGACATCATACGTGTGTGTGCTTTTTTATCGGAAAGAAAGAATACGAAATGTTTGCTCTACTACATTCGGTCTCGAAAAGTAAGCGAAACGGGACAGGGTTTCCCTTTTACACTATGAATTTCGATCGTTGCTGGTGGTGGCTAGAGTTCGGTCTTCTCGTCTGATATGTTTATTAGATGGAACAGCTGGAAAAATACGCATAAAGTCTAAAACTGACAGTAAAAATAGTAAATCCACTATAGTTTTGCGCCTAACAATATGTAAATATCAAAACACGTATATACTTTAACAAGGTTTATACCTTCAGACGCACCTCAAACAAGGTACATTTAGTATGATGCCCCTAGTGGTCTGTAAAAACGCCTAAAAGTATGTAATTTGTTTTAATAATTCAATTTTGTTGAATAGCTGCTAACAACCCAATTGACATTTTCGAGCACGAATAATCGGGAATTAGAGCAAATCCTCTTAAACTGGAGCCTTAAACTTCCCTTAAACTTCACCAGTTTAAGGTAATTAAGAAACAGTCCTCTAAAATCAATAGTGATTCGGCTTTTTCGTTGCCTTCTATATTCGCTAAGAAATGATGTTTCTTATCGTTATAGTTGGTCATGTACCCATTTCATACTTAAATAATACCCATTTTTATACAATAACGTCACACAAAATTGTTTTTCATCAAAACCCATAGCTATCAATGAAAAATGATTTCGACGGCATCGTTCATCGATAGAGAAACGTCTAATTTACGAACACACCAAGTCTTAGCGCTTTCAACACACTTGATCACATACAAATCCACAATTTCAGGTGCATCGAGTACTATTCGAGTGGATATGGAAAAACAATTTCGAGCAAATGTCACTTGGCAAGCATTAACGTGTTTAGGTTAACTTCGTGTTGATAAATATTGCCTGAAAGAAACTTTTTTGAATACTTTTTTGAATTATTAAGCCCTCAACATTTTTTAAAGTTGATTTTTACTTTAAACTGCATTAACCTGTAGTGGACAGTTAAATATATTTACGATTTAGTTTTACTGACATTATGTATACCGCATTAGCAATGGAAAAGCGAAATTTTTGTGACAAAGATTGGGGATTAAAATAATATATTACCTTCACATGACATGAGGCAAAGAATATTGTATCTAGCAATGATTTTCATCTACAAACTCCTTCATGGACATCTACCAGGATATTTGGGGGAATTATTCGTGGTAATAATATCTTTACATATAGAAAACGTTGAGTTCATATACCTAGGCTCCCCAGATTAAATTCGTCAAATGCGAGAAACTGTTCCAATATTTCAGGGACAACAAATGTACAACAGGATGCCCAATCATGTAGTTGAACAACCATAAACGACATTGTGCGACATAGATTAAGTCTAGTTATAGATAAGTGTTAGAATAGAATGTATATATTGTCTCATTAATTACACTGCACTGTAGTCACTTGTGATGATGAAGATGATATAGTTTCTTATTTCATTGATTTTTTATTTTTTTCTTGAAAAAAGGATATTAAAGATTGGATTTTAAAAGAGTAAATAAGAAAGAATCGACAATGAATTGAGACACGCGCGCGAGACCGTGTCATTATGACCTCATGTGTATGGTTTTGAAATAGTAAAAAAGCCTCAAGTGGCCAACTATGTTGTAGGCTGCGGCTCTTTTCGAACTATTATCTATGTTACTGTAACTCCCTGATTTAAGTCGTTCGAATTGTTTTATTGTTTTAAATCTTTTAATTATGAATAATTTCTCATGAATTTAATTATCCTAGTGATACATTCGTTCCTCTCACTTCATTGTTGGGGAAAGAGGTGCGACTCATCATCATCATCATCATTTATATAGAAAAAACAGTGTTTGCATAAATTTAGGCGCAAATTGCATACATCTAGGCGCCACGGTAATGGCCTACATTTGTAGTGATCTATGCGGAACTAGCTGTTACACAAACATTTTAACACTCATACAATCATGTACATATTTCCTTAAAAAACTCAATTCATGCGTTAACAACAAGAATATTTATTCACAAGCCTTCAAAGTCAATTCCTTTCCTATTCAGCCCGTGTCAAACTGGTGTTTTCAATTTATGATTCGTTGATTTACTTACTCTTCTCCAACACAAATGTCAATCTGCGGTTCACTGCCTCGTTATATATCAACACCCTCCAGGGTAGCCCCAGGGCCCCGAGAGCATCCGGAGCAGCGCCTGAAAGGTAGATAATAATAGCAATAAATTACTATCAATGCGTTTAGCAGAGGCAACGGCATGCCGGCATGCTTTATGCTCGCTCCCGGGCAACAAACACCCGGTCCATAGGAAAGGAGAGGGAAGGCATTGCCCATTTACTCGGTTAGCAACAAAAATCTTCACCAGACGATAAAAGTGATTCGCACGTGAAGCACCTGCCGTGTGTGCTGTTACTG
>SIXB01001096.1:0-26911 GCA_007018985.1 Anopheles bwambae
CCCCCCCCCCTCCCCGGTAAAACAGTCCGGAGTAACTCCGAGTCCGACTCCGAGGGGTACCGGAGTCGGATCGATCCGACTCCGGTAATAAATCGTATTTACCCATCACTACCGTACCGGCGAACTCGTTCGTTCCTGGGAACGTTCGCCGCGACGCTCATTTTCACTCATTTCATAGCCCTCTAGATCAAAAATTAGAAAACCGTATAGATTTTATACTGGCCGACCTAGTGGTACAACCCTGTCCACTCATGAGCGACGAATGTTTCTCATCGAACGAGTTCGCCGGTACGGCTGAATCAGAAGCAAGGTAATTGGGTCCCATATGAGTTAAAGCCGAGAGACGTTGAACGGCGCTTCTGTATGTCTTAAATGCTGCTTGAGCGCCATAACAAGAAATCATTTTTGCATCGGATGACTGGGGATGAAAAATGGATCCATTATGACAATTCCAAGCGCAAAAAGTCATACGTGAAGCCCGGCCAACCAGCCAAATCAACAGCGAAGCCAAATATCCATGGCGCCAAGGTTATGCTATGTATTTGGTGGGATCAGAAGGGCCCGTTACATTATGAGTTATTCAAATCGGGTCAGACGATCACAGGTGACCTGTACCGAACACAATTAATACCTTTGAAGCGTGCCATCATCGAAAACGCCCGGAATATGCGACCAGACACGAGGCAATAATTTTTCATCACGACAACGCTCGGCCGCATGTTGCAAAACCCGTGAAAAACTATTTGGAAAATAGTGTTTGGGAAGTTTTGACCCACCAGCCTTATAGTCCGGACCTTGCTCCGTCTGACTTTCATTTATTTCGCTCGATGCAAAACGCACTCACCGGAATACGCTTCATTTCAAAGCAAGCAGATTCGTTTTTGGACGGCAAGCCGGCGCAATTTTTTTGGGATGGAATTCATAAATTGCCTGAAAGATGGGAAAATGTTATAGCTTCTGACGGGCAATACTTTGAATAAAATATATTGTAAGATTTTTCCACAATAAGGGCCGTGTCTGTGCTTCATCGCATGCGATTTTATCGCACGTGCTGTCAGACGCTTTCGTATAATATTGCGATTATTAAGATGATATTAATAATATAACGATTATGAAAAATCAAGTTGAGATTGTTCCTCCCACACATTTAGTTTGACAGATAAAATCGGATGCGGCGTCGGACGAAATCTAATTTTTTTGATTCCGTCGTACGGCGAAATCGCACGTCCGACGTTATCTGTGAAATTCCATATAAAATTTTGACAGGCCTTCCGATAAAATCGCATCCGATGGAGCACAGACACAGGCCTAAAGCATAAAATTTCACTAAAAAAATCCGGTTTTTAAGTTGTACACCAATAATTGTTTGTTTTTGTGTAACACAGGAAGGAACCGCCGACGGAGCAGGAACTGCTGAAAAATCTGGCCATTATGAAGATGAAAGAGCGCAATGCAGCCGAACTGGAGGCCAAGTACAGCAAACCAAAGGATGCGGCGGCACTGGAGCAGCAGAAAACGGGAATGGGTTCGTTCCCTCAGTACGACGAGTACGAAGTTATGCCTGGCAAGGGAAAGCACGAAAAATAGAGCGAACTTTTGCTGTTCGGAAGACATTTGAAAGGCAAAAAGAGAAAAAAAACAATACCACAGGGGGTCAATGATTTTGGTGACGTTAGTCCTATATTTCCTTGATCATGTAGCACCGGAAAAGCAGCAAAACGAACAAATGGCCGTTACGCGCTTCCCGAGTTTGTATATACAGTTAAATTATAATATATTAGAGCAAGAGCAGCGTTGAGCGACGCTCGAAATTTATGGTGGATTTAATTAGGTCCGTGTGAATTCCTAGGTATTGCGCCTTCAATACACACAGCTCGTCCTTTACGATGCAGGATTATTTTGACTTTATGCCTATGTTTATGTCTAACACATGAATGAGAAATGGTGTATGTGTGCATCGTAATGCCATTCACTCTCTGTTGTATGCACAGCTTGGTCTGATTGATTGCATCGTAGTAACACACACGGGGGACCACTGCTAGTGCAACAAAATTTGTCCTCTTTTCGAAACTCCAAAAGTCCATCAAGGTGCTTGTTGCATGAAGTGCATGTTGTGTAGTTTAAAGATAGGTTTCTATTAATCCTGGGTGTGATCTTATGGTTGTGTTATTAGGTTTTTAATCTTACTTTTTTTAGTCTAAATGAACCACATTAATGCTGGTTCAGTGAAAAGGGTTCGTCGTCCACGCATTATTTACTATTTCAAAAGGGATTCAAGTTGAGTGGGCCGATAGCATTGGTGGTAATATGATGCTTGAGAGCTTATAAACAAACAACTGTGTTCGGTACAATCTTTCTGGCTAATCGATACTGGCGGGTTTTCTCTTTGCGATGGGCAGGGTCAAAGAACTAGACACAATTTTCATTTCCAAGTGAACAAATTATGAACCTGCTGAGTCTCCCATTACCAACGATCGTGTTTTTTCGATCCATCCAATTCTTCCTGCCCATTGAGAGAGAGAGAGAGTAAGAGTACTTCTCACACACAAACACACACATATAAGCGCTCCCAATGTTTGTGTCGAAAATTGATCAGCTAGGACCATTGCTCGAGAGGTAAGAAAGTGTAGGATGCGGAGCGCTTCCCACACGTCCCCAAACACACACACGTGCTCACGCGCCCTCGATTTAGCCAGACAGATCGCCGTGGTCAAAGAGAGCCTGATCGTAAGACTCCGCCTTGACCAGGCGGCCGCCAAAGTAGCGACCGTTCAGTGACTCACGGGCTCTATCTGCTTCGGTGGCCTGCGAGAACTCGACGAAGATCTTTACGATCATGTCGGTGTTGTCGTCCTCGGCAAAGTTGCCCTCCGATTGGCGCTCCTTGTAGATAATAACCCGGTCCACGGCACCGTACTTGCTACACTCATCTTGAATCTCCTCCTGCAGCGTCTCATCGACGTCCTCCGGTCCGACCATATTGCGCAGAATAACCACCTTGCTTTCGCGCGGCCTCATTAGCCGCTGCATCACCAAATGCCGAGCACTCTGGCCCTTGATCGACATGGACTCCTGCTGCTGTAACGTTTGCGGTTCTCCTTCCTCCAGTAGCTTCTTCTGTAGCTCTTCCTGCTGTTTTTCTTGTGCTTTTTTGTACACATCTTCCGCTGTAGCGTTCGGGGCCGCAGCAGCTGCCGCTGCTGCTGCTGCTGCCGCGGCGGCCGCCGCCGCAACCGCAGCCGGATTCGCTTGGCTCAATACTGTGGGAAGTGGCTTGGCTGCAGCACCCAGCACCGGATTGACCAGCAGGGAGGGAGCTAGCGAAACTGGCGGCACCAGCAGCCCCGGCTGACTGTTAATTGCAGCTGCGGCCTGTGTGGCTGCGGCCAACTGTGCTTGCGCAACAAATCCAGCACTGGCTGTCGTGATTGCCGGGTTAAGCGGCAGCCCCGTTAGACCAACTTTCAGACCAGGCGAAGTGGCTGACAGTCCCAAGACGGCGTTCGTAGCCACAGCATCCATGGCCTGAATCTTGGCGGTAGCAGCTGCTGCAGCGACGGCTGCTGCTGTTGGCATGGCGGAATTCGCCGCCGGGCCCATCAGCGCGTTCGGTGGCGTAATTGATCGTCCAACCCTGTTTCAATCGATGGAAGAAAAATTAATATTTTTAACTACCAGGTCTGTGAACTGGACTCCGCGATGCTTACCTTAGCAACTGTCCGCCCAGGTCAAACAAATTCATACTGGCGATTGCTTCGATTGCGGACTGATTCGTCTGATACTCAATGAATCCGTATCCCTTGTGCGTGTGTACAGCATTTCCCTGCGACATCTTGCAGGTCATAATTGGCCCGAACGCTTCGAACACGCTCTTGATGTCCTCCTCGGTCAAATCCGGATGGATCGAGGCAATGTAGATGCGATTGTAGCTCTTCGCTTCCTCCTGGATCTCATCGATCACCTGCTGCGCCTGCGGCATATTGCTCGGTCGTCCGACCTTGATGTTGCGCCCACCGAGCATGGCACCGTTCATCTGTTCCAGCGCCAGCTGCGCTCCTTCGGGTATTTCATACTCGACGAACGCAAATCCTTTGTGTTTCTGCGTGATCGGATCCCATGACATGTTGATCGATTTGATCGGCCCGAATGGTAGGAATGCCGCCCTGATGGTGTCTTCCTTCAGTTCAAACGAAATACTGCCGACATAAACACTGTAAAACACGAAAACATTATAGGCTGGCTATCAAAACTTAAAATATTGATTGTGTCCGCAAGTCTGCAGTTAGTAAACCGACGACGATCAGATCTTATCAGCTTATGTTGGTTAGCATCAAAGTTTGCACGAAAATGGACTGACTTCCGTAGAAGTGCGAGAAGAAAATCAACGTTTTCTACATTCAGAACCGTCTTAGATAACATCATATTCGTCTTTTTCATAGTTCGATTAATCGATTTTATCTCATATCAAGAATAGATTTCGTTTAACGTGCTTTAAAACTATATTGCAAGTGAACAGCACAAATGATATAAAAGCAAAACATCCCTATACAACTTACCGACACATAAGAGCCAAAGCTTGCTGCCGTTGCACTTGGGTGCGCTGGCTGGCCAACTGCTGCTGCTGATGGGCTAACGTTTGCTTCATCAACACCATCTTGATGCTCTGCTCCATGGCGTATTTTTTCGCCCTCGATACTAGCTCGATCTGCTCCGTGTTAAGCCGGGGCAACGCTCCACCGAGTATGCCCAGCAGTGCCGACCGAGTGCCCGGTCCAAAGGCCACATCGCCAATCTGACGAATATCATACACGGGCTGCGCAATGTACGGTAGAATCTTCGGTTCTGCGAGGAGGATGGAGGAGAAAATAATGCGTTAGTGAAATTCTTATATAGACAGCTGGTCAGTCTTGCGTAGTAGCGCGTATACAACGTGTTACACGCAACTCATTTATAACAGCTATTGGTTCTCGTATGGTTTCGATTTTGTTTCTCCCTGCTTTTTAATGCCTTCATGGCGAACGATGATATTGTTAAATGAACGGGTTTCGGTAATCGACGTCAGAAGAAACACAACTTGTTTAAAACAAACTATATGAGCAGAAGGAAATCCTTTAAAACATATGCTTTGACATTTCTCTTTCATATACAGGAGCTGACCAATTAATTGATTAAAAATATTTAAACCCCTTATTTACGGGAACTACACATTCATCTACAAAATCCGTTTAAAAATAATATTCAGCTCGAAATAAAAAAAACATGATGCCGAAAAAATAAAGTGCACCAAGAGTGTAATATTAATAAAATATTTTAAGAACTTGTGAGTTCCTATATACATGTTTTCATCATGATGGAACATACCGTCCCACAAAAAATGTGCAGTTTATTGCATTTGAATATGAATGAAAAATAACAAATAACAAAACTCGTACGAAAATAAAATTTAAAATTTCAACCTTCAAATAAGGGTCCGGCAACATTTTCATTTTTAAAGCGCAGGCAATGCTTAGATTGGCATCGCCAGCACCAAACATTGTCAGCCCCGCGGAGTTGGAGTACAAATAAAAGTATATTTAAGGAAAAAAGAAACAGATTACAAATCAATTCTAACCTCTTCCATGGATCTGGGGGAGTCAACTTGTGTGAGGATGTTCACAAGAGACAAGTTCACAATCATTTGATACATTTTGCTTGCCACGTGCTGTGAATATGTGTGATACTGTTCTTGTTCGTATAGTCTGCCATTGCACGAGAGAGCAGTGGTAACATGAGATAACATTTAGAGTCTTGTTTTCCAACCATCGCGATTACGCAGTACACGCACGCGGCAGTCGTGATGCGAAATTCAGTCAAAGGACGAACGAAAGAACCGGTAGCAATTATGATGGTGAGTGGTGGTGATGATAGTAGCGGTAGTAGTATAGGTAGCAGTAGGCAGTAGTAGTAGTAGTAGTAGTAGTAGTAGTAGTAGTAGTAGTAGTAGATAGGCGAACGGTTTCATTATTGGCCTTTCGCTTGGGCAAAGTATCAAAATGTAACGTGATGACGAAGGAAGAATAGTTGTTGTGGTAGTATTGGTAGTAGTAATAGTGGCAGTGGCAGATTGTGTATCTGTCTTTACGCAGTACTTTTGCAAAGAAGGTGCATTTTCGCTTCTTTTGGCATACGCATGGGAGTAGATGAAACAAAAAGAGAAATAGAGAAAGATAGAAAGAGAAAGAGAGAGAAAGAGGGAAACAAAAACAATACGAGAGACATATAGATCCTGAAAATAAATAAAAAAACAAGAAAAAATAATGTGGATTAATTAGTTGACTCGATGATAGCGGGATGCGAAGCGGGCGTAATCGACAGAACAATTAGGATCATAGAACACACACACACACACATATATATGTATATGCCACGTGGAAAAAACGTTTGATTGGTGTAACGTTTTTTACTAAAATGAACAAGTCCATCTGGAACGTCAAGCAAAAGGTCCCAGGTATATTGGTTATTCGTAACACAAAATAGAGTAATTGGTTTAATCACCAAATATGCTATTTCCATCAGTATCAACAGGTAGAGCGTCTAGCAAGACGAAATTAGCCATCGGATTTACAATTTGATTGTAAAATCGGGATGAATATGCGCAAGTTCTAATTGCTATTCACGTCTAAATATTCTCTTATAATTTACTAATGGAACTAATGGTACTTAAATGGTAGATGGTACGAAAAACAATCGATTATTGGAGACAAATGGTATCAGTTTTGCGATGTCACACAGGTACAACTCGTGTGTTGGATCAGGAGTACAACGTACAGTCAAAGTCAAGTAGATGCGGTCGATATTATCTTCCACAGCATCACAGCAGGAAGAGTCTAGGTCGCATTCGGACGCCAGGAAAGATGATATTGTTATCACAGGATTTTTTTTTCATTTGTTTAAGAAAGAGAACAATATAATATATATGTAATTAAAGATGAGAGAGAGAGAGAAAGAGAGAGAAAAAGAGAAAAGAGAAAAACCAAACGTAGACAAAAAAGAAAGAAAAAACTGCCAACGGCCTCGTTCCCAGGCTCTGTTAACATATATACTGTTGCGGTGTTGAGATGGTGACGATGATTATAGGATGGTTCAACCAGGACGAGAAGCACAGAAACACACACGCGCACTCGGACAGAGCATGTCCTTGCAGAATAGCGAGCGTCGTCCCACATATCGAGCCTACAAAATACATCCCATTTTCGTGGCCCATTCCGACGATGGCTGAGGAGAACAGTGGAAGTACTACTACTATTTATGCAAAGGATTATGTTGGCTACTACCGTTGTATCGTCTCAAGAAGTTAGAATTGTACAATTATACTCAACAACACGCGCATACATGATGGTTCAGTTAGCCTAATCTTGGAGGCAAGCACGGTTCATTCAAACAAAGCTGTTCAAATACAACACGCCATCGAATCACGAACAATCCCCAGTTCGCTGAAAGTACGATTAAAGAGAACACATAGATTGAACAAAACAAAACAGAGAGAGAGAGAGAGAAAGAGAGTGAAAGAGAAATGGACAAAAAACAAAAAAAACACGATCACCGTGTTACCGCAATTAGCCGATCGCCAGGAACTTGTCCCATGCTGGAGTGGGGGTGGGAGTTTTCTTATACTATGCACTTTTTTTTCATTTTTCAAGATAGAGTGCAGAAATGCTGCCGATTAATACGTTCACATTGATCGTATATGTGTTTCCATTTGCGCGTATATTCGTCACTTTCTCTCTATCCACGTATCATTGGACTTTTACTTCAGTCGCGCAATGTTTCTCTGTGTAATACAATACGATCAAGAGTTAGGAGGTTAAGAAAAAAAACCACAAAGAAAGAGAATAAGAGAAAAAAGAGAAAAATAACTGATCGATCTTCTACGCGCGACCGCTACTAGCGCCTTCTCTCTGTTTCCCTCCGGGAAGGAAGGATGAATTCGACATTGGTTTGGGGTATACGCCGATGATGATTACAGCGAACGACGCAGAGAAGAGAAGCTCGTGTCCTCGTGATACGCGCACGCCGATCGAACTCTGTGTGCTGAGGTTGCATGCCCGTTTATAGGAGGTTGAAAGCATAGCACAACCGACTTGAGCTCCCATGAGTTCGACAATATTCAGAAATAAAAGAATTAAGAGAGAAAGAGAGAGAGAAAAAAGAGAAAAGAGAGAAGGACATTCGTTAGCTAGCGTCCCCACGAGACGAGAACGTAATATAGTGTAAACGAAAAACAAAAACATTCCGGTAAGTGTAAGTGAGCACGCAGCACGCGTGTATATTACCCACGTGGACCATCGCTCGGGAGTATACCTCGCAATACGCTAACCCCAGCCGGCTGGTGCTTGATCGTACGATCCTACAGCGCTGGAACGTAACAGCAACCGTTTGTCTGCTTCCCTTTTTGCGATGCCCCGAGAAGAGGATGGAAAAGCTTAAATAAAAGTACATAGAAACAACCCCCAAAACATAGCACAAGGTACCCCACGCAACAACAAATATGGCCACCGATGCAGCGAATTGCAACGTAAGGGTCACAAAACTTGTACTCTAAGGTACGCATGATTAAAAAAAAGTACGAAATCATTTTCAAATACAGTACACGAAGTACAGATATCGCCGCGCATTGCCGACAGCTTTTGCGGGTGCGTTTCCACACATTCACATTTCTTCGCCCTGGTAAGGCTTTTACAGTACACTGACAATAGTTTACCTCCCAGCCACATGATCGATCATCCTTACGCCAATAGATGGATGAGGCAGTGTCATGCACACCCTGATAGATTATCTTCTCGGAAGGATGTGGGCTGTGATAGGTACGTATTACAATTAGTGCCTAAATTAATAGGCTATCTTTCTCATATATGTTATTGTTTAGAAACATTTTCACTACTATCATAACAATATGATATCAATCAAATGCCGCTGAAAGTACAGAAACAAAAAAAAAGAAAGAAACGAAGAAATCGCATGAATTGATTTGATTGTGTGCGTATAATGAGCTGTGGAGACTAACATGTAAGAGGAGCATGAGGAATGTGTATAATTTGGAAGGAATTTTAAACTACGTGCTCTATAATTTTCTATTTCCTTTCGGTCTGGCTAAACTCTAATGCGCAATATATTGCATATTGAAACTGCAAGACGGTGTTGTTTGTTCTACTTTTAAGAAGCGTACATATGGTAAAACAAACTATTGCCGGTTCTGTTAAAACATTGCAATCTCTGCTCAAAAGCACTGAACAGGGAAATGGAACGCAAAAAAATCAATTATTTTCAAATTAAGCCAACTATCGTTTGATTTGAGCTATTGCCATCAAAATATTTGTCATACCTTTAAATAAAATAACACTTAACGATGAACGTGTGCGCTGTTAATAATAGTAACTGAATAACAGTCGAGCTTTTTGTGTCAGGCACATTAACCCAACTACTGTTTCTAGGTATTCCAAGAATGTCTCTTCAAAACCAAGAGCGGTGTAACTCGATTACGATTACGATTCGAACGATTATAATTATTAGTACATCTGGTGTAAAGAAATACCTTCAGATGAATTTCATTGGCGTAAAAAGATGGCTAAACGGCATATGGACAAGTACGAAACAGAGTACGAAAATGTAGGTTAACCATACACACGCTGCAAAGATTTGAGGGGGAAGTGTGTAGATGCCTAGCTCAATTTGTTTTAATTTGTGTGTTCAGAGTACATGGGGGATGGTGAAAGTTACGCACAACTGTGACAGATTATATGATTTACTGTACTTTACCTATAATTGGAAAGAGAAAGAAAAAACGAGAGAAAAGAGAAGAGAGAGAAAGAGGAGGTGATGCACAATAGAAAGACAAATCGGATTATTTAATGGTGAGAAGACTATTTACAGTAGTAGCATATTGGCATATGATCACATTCCCATTTTACTCAATGTTTTCACATTAATTGCTTCCGGTAACTGTATGAAAAAAAGAAGACAAGAGAGAAAGAGAGAAAAAGCTATGGACGCGCGGACTGGGAACCGACATCCGTGCGAAGTACACCACACCGGTTTCTGATAGTTCCACTTGAAAAGGAACACGGAACTGCACGCCGTCGCAGCCAATCAATCGAGAGTCGCTTAAATATCGTTCACATTTGTACTACCATCAATTAATCGTATATCAATAAGCATGCTTTTTGTTATGTCCGTTCTACAGGTGGTGTGTGTCCCCTCGCAACCGGATCGTTTCTCTCGTGTGCTCGGTTCTCGCTCGGGCGAAACGTGATTTCAAGGGGAGATGTCAAACAAGTATTAAACAAATATTGGACACTGTCGGTATCGGCTCTACAGACCGACGACACTTACCTCGGTCGCGTTCCTCGCGCTCTCTGTCCCTTTCGCGACGCTCGCGACGTTCGCGATCTCGTTCCCGTTCCTTATCACGCTTCGAAACTTTCGCCGGTGGCGGCGAGCTTTCCGCTTCCTTACGATACTCCTCCCGGGCCGGTGAGGCTTCGCTGTTGTTGTTGTTGCTTCCGGAATTGTACTCGTTGCTTCCCTAAAAGTTTCAGATGCAGATTAGATATGTGTATCAGTAGTATGCTTAGAAAGTGCTGCACCCCACACGCGCACACGGCGTTTTCTTATTCCACGCGCAAAAGGACCTTGACCAAGGACAATCGAAAGTGGTCAAAAAGGGATCTTTATCCATTCAATCTCTTTGCAGCTTTAAGTTTTGTTCCTCCCCGGTACCGACAGAAACACAGCTGTCTATGAATAAACACTTCACTTCGCGGCAAACACACACGAGCACGGACACACTCTCACACATTAATACTATCATCCTTCACACCATTGCACATTCGCTCGCCCACATCCCCCGGTTCCATTTTTAACTCGCTTCCAGAAGAAGCACAAGCCCAAACCCAAGCCGCCATATTGGATTTCTCTGTTCAGCACTTGCGCGAGTGCCCGACTATTCATGTTCCGTTTTCCAGCGAGCGAACATTTATTACGGGAAAAACACTCCGTACTTACCATTGTTACGGCACCATTCATATTCTACACACTGCACAGAAGCGTGAAAAAGGGGTTTTCACGATATTTATTGCAAATTAAGCAGAGAACCACAGCTTCCGTATGCACCGTGCAGCAATCGATTCGTTTTCTCAATTGACAGCTACATGACAGATCAGGGCTAAGCATTGTTTATACGTGTCATATAGGAAAGTACGGAAAACTGCCCGTTTCTTGAAGATGAAATTTAAACTCAAATTTATTGTAATGATAGAGTAATTTTAAATTATTATATCATGTAAAACAAGCTGCTTGTTTTTTGTTGTGCCTTTTATCAACAATTTCAACAGTCTGCTTTGCAAAACACGTGCGAATTGTCTGGCAACACTGGCAATCGTTTGACACAAGGTTTTTTTTAAACATATCTTTTGCTTTCAAAACAAACATTACCGGGTAGAGTGTACATTTTACCACTTTTCAATACCAATCCCAGGGTAAAATTAAACCAAGATAGTAAAGTTATTAACACCATGGAGCGGTGCATCAAAGCTATCCTCTCTGTAGTCCCGTTGAAAACTTTTCTTTTAAATCGGGACTTTGTAAAAGAAAATAAACTCTACCAAACAGTGCTTTCCACCATTGTTGCACCATTAGCAAACGAGCTCACAACAGATGCTGTAAAAACCATATCTACCAATTTAATAAAAGTCGGTGTACTGTACGATACTGTGTACAATCGGTTGCACACCGGTCAGTGGAATGCGGTGGCCACGAGCGAAAGGGAAATGTTCACCATCCTAACATATGTCCGAGTAAGTTAGTGTTTGTTGTTGTCTATTATCTATCCTATTATCTGTCCTATTAATTTGCTCTTCTAATTTCCTCCGTAGATCGTGTACACCTTATACGCATCAAATAGTTATGAAGATGCAATAAAAGATAGCATATATTTGGCTGATCTGGGATTGATGCTTGGATGTCCGATCGGGTTAGAGTGCAAGAACGTCCCAACAGATTTGCTAACCGAAACGGCATCGATACTTACGGGAGAATTAGGTATTGATTAATCATTAAACTCTACATTCAAATTAATTTTTGTATTTCATTGCATGATATGTATTATTACTTTGTTTCAATAGCAAACTCAGATAAGCAGGAACCACCCGTGAAAAGGATTAAGCTGGACGACATTACAGGGGAAATAAGTTTAACGGAAAACAAATCCAACGACGTTCCAATAATGAAGTGTCCATCGTTAGAATATTTTGGGTACAACTCACCTTACCAAAAAAAAAAAAAAAAAACAGACGAATGTATAACTCTTCTCATCTTTTCTCAGAACCCGATGCTACGATACAAAGCAACCGGCCGTTCTGAAGGGAATAATCGATGGCTGGCCGGCAATGGAACGGTGGCACGATCCAAACTATCTGCTAAAAGTGGCCGGCGAACGAACCGTACCAATCGAGATTGGTTCTCAGTACAGCAGTGATGATTGGTCTCAAAAGCTAATGAAGTTTCGGGACTTCCTTGAGCAAAGCATCTGCTGCGAGCCGTCCGATTCGGCGGGAAAGCAACCACCGGCATACCTAGCGCAGCATGATTTGTTTGATCAAATTCCTGCCCTTCGAGCGGACATTGCCATTCCCGACTACATTGGCCGAACGGACGCACAGCCACGCATAAAAGCATGGCTCGGTCCAAAAGGCACTGTCTCGCCGCTACATACCGACCCATGCCACAATCTGCTGTGTCAGGTAGGTTGATGATGCGCACATGTGCACCATGTCTATCGCCATCAAATATTTGCAATGTTATTAACCGCGGGTGCCGCTTTCGTTCGTGCGCTAGGTTTTCGGCGCTAAACTCATCATCCTCGCACGACCGGAAGACACGGAAAGGCTGTACCCACACGACCACTTCATACTGAACAACACCTCGCAGGTGGATGCACGCCGACCCGACTACGATCGGTTTCCGCTGGTGCGGGACGTTCGGTTATACCGGCTGACGTTGCGCCGAGGTGAGGTGCTTTACATACCGCCAAAATGGTGGCACTATGTGGAATCTCTGTCACCGAGCTTTTCTGTTAGCTTCTGGTTTGAATGATTCATGTTGATTGCAGCCACCGGGTTTCTTGCTGCAACCCGAAAGTGGCCGAAAGCCGGCGTAAATACTTATCAAATCACGCATCCCAGTATAAAACGGTGCGAGTGTGGTTGAAAGTGTCTCACAGACAAATATTTGAAAGCGAACGTTGCTTCGGATGCGATTTGACCACGAAGTCAACGCGCTAGGAACGGCAAGCACATGCGCCTTGATACAGCATCCACACGATGCGAGCTATGGTTACAGTGCACCACCAAAAATATCGATAGGTAAATATTATTTTCCATCTTAATAAAGGGTTTCAAATGAACACACTGAGCCTAAAGTGAGTATATCACAGCAGTTAACTAATTCAAATTTGTTTCTCTTCTCTGTTGTGCCTGTAACATCACACTAATACTTATTCACAGAAATCCATCAGTGTGTTGTTCACTGTGCCAACGGTACGAGCAGCATCGTTTCATTCAAAACGGAGGTATATCCTGCCACAAATTATCCTTCCTCGCAACGTGGAGGTACGCGTTTAGTATGCTCGATGGCCTCGGGGTGAAAGCATTCCACCACTGCTCGGTCGTTCTTCAGCTGGCAGGCGTTACGCATCGATAGGACCAGTGCCGGTAATCGCGCAAAAGTTTGACGGAAATCTTGGCGCGCGCGTACGGTGGCCGATTTTTGGCGCCCCTAATCCCACTTAAGCTAATGCAAAAAAGCCCAAACTCTTGTGCATCCAGCCGGCAGTGTCCTACATTGTATAGTGAACGTTTGCTGATTTTGCTGTGGCCCCTCTGGACGCAACGGCAGTACGTTGTACGATATTTTTGAGTGTGAATCGCTGAATCCTTCTTTCTTACATCGTAGTGTGCATTGTGCTTCATACGCTCCCGGCAACCACGGTTTTGTGACGTTCGTTTGGAGTATAGTTCGGTGGCCCAGTTTGGTTGGTGCGGAAAATTGAATGTGGCGCGCAAAAATTGTGCCGATGAGCAGTGGTGGTGAAAACAGACGTGGCTGACGGGTGCAATTTTAAAACACACATACACACACACACACACACACACGCGCGCGCACAATTCACACAGCACGTCTACCCACAAGCGCGAAAATATCTCCATAACGAAATCGCGTACGAGGCGGACGAAATGTTTGGTATTAATTTGTTCAATAGCGTGTTGACAGTTTTCGTATTTGCACAAGGTGAGTAACGGGCACCCGCTGGGAGGGATTGTGGGATAAGCGGAAGAGCAAAAACATACACATCACATCCAAAATCGAGCCAAACAAAACACCGGGACCCGATGGCAACGGAAGCAGTAATCCCGTTTTGGGAGAATGGGTTAGCGTAAGGTTTGGAAGGACCGGCAGGTGCGCCGGGTTGTGGTGGTCGGTGGCTTTCCACAATCTAACGCTGCTCACTGTTCGGCGACGTTTGCCAGTTGGTTAGACAAATCCCATTTAATACATTTTTGGGTTTTGGTGGTTTGCGGTTGATTTCGATGCCGCCAAAACTGGTGTGCTTTCTAGTGCTACAACCAGTGTTGCGAACGGTGATAGTCGTCGACATAAAATTTTACAAAATGATACTTTTTGAAGCATCGCATTCTAGATCCACGCATTCTTTCGACAATCACGGAAAAAAATATCATTTGACACGATGATATTTTTTCTGCTACAATCATTTGACTTTTTGATTTTGCCTTACCTCAAGTGAACTAGATCTTCATCGAAAATGGGTCCTTTTTTCGTGTTTTCGCGTGAATTTCTATACTCATGTAAGAGAACACCATTTTCCTGGTTCACTGAGTGAAAATATCAAGTGGTCTAATGGCTTAGTATCGGTAAATGCACGATTAAGCAGTTCTGGATTCTCACTGAAAAATGTCAAATGACATTCATTCTACATTTTTTGCAATCATGTCATCGCAAAAGCATTGATTGTTAATGCACAAATGATTGTCGCTTTCGGAAATTCGTGTCATGGTAACCATGAATATCATGATCAAAAAATGATTTTGACAGCCGCTTACTGTGAATATCATAAAAAAATGTCGACAATTCACAACACTGGCTACAACCACACCCCAACATACCTTGCGCCCCATTTTGCGCCCATTTGAGATTTTTTGATTGCCAGCAGCATATTATTCCAGCTTGAGACGATTCCACAGCACATGAATGAACATGAAATCCAATCTACAATGTACTCAGTACCACGAAGGGGGGAGCCCACACGCGCGGAATCTACGCCTCCATCTGCGATTTCTCAAGCCGCTACCATTGAAGGCTTTTTCCCTTTGAAACGAAACTACGGTACTGAGGGGGGGGGGGGGAACCACATTTAACGCTATTTCAACGAATTTCTAAACCCGACGTCGGTGCAACATTTCAAAAGGAATGGAGAAGCATTTCGTTTGAGGTTTTTATTTTCCCCTATTTTTATTTTGTATACATTACGCTTTATTTCGAGCAGCTTGAGCGGTGTACAGCGGCTAATCTAGAGAGAAAAAAAAAGAACTAAAATCCGTGTTTGTTGGAATTGCGCCAAAAAAAAGAAGAAGAAGAGTGGAACAAGAACGCGCTTTACGTTTGACCGTAAGCCATAGGATCGCAAGGATTAAACATTAATTCGCTTGTCCTTACCCCGCGCGGGTGGCGGTTGGTTGCCGCATTGAAGGACTTGACAGGAGCGGCAGTTTGAACTATTCGCCTTAATCCCACCATGGGACGCTTCCAGGCGAACCCATCCCCATTTGCCGACTGTCCGAACTGCCTCGCGCAAAGCGTTATTCTACGAGGTACTGGGCTTCTCCATCCGCATTGCGCACACAATAACCGATACGAGCCATATTGTTGTTTTACCACCTTTTTTGTGAAGCTGTTTGTTGTTGTTTTCTTCGTCCCCATTGCCCGATTCAGCTTGGCCGGCCCTGGGCTCTGGACCGGGTTGACCATTCAATCCCCGGTTACTAATCCGGTGGCTTAACGGTCTGGAAGGAATCCGATTTTATTGTTTATTTCTTTTTTATGGCTTTTTAAACGGTGCCGTGCTTTCGTTGTGCGAGTTGATGTAGTTTTTTTTTGTTGTGTCGCAAAACGTGTACGAATTGTTGGATTTAATGCTGAGGAAAAGTCACAAGTGAGCCGTTGATGCGGCGTGCCGGTTTTGATCATATTGGTTGAGGGTTGGCTGAATTATTTACTACCCCGCAATGGTGGTGCCAGCGGTGCCAATAAAAACAATATGCGTGGAGGTGTAATGGGCGAAGGCTGAAAATAATTGCAAATGTAAATACCGCCCTTTGGGAAGCGCGTGATTTACTGTAAATATTGTTTGGGTCGTGGAAAAGTGCAATGCGAGAGGTGATGGAATGAGAGAATTTATGGTTTTTTTTATTGAACAAAATGTTATCAATATACAATAAATGCATTGTGATAGAATCTACGATTTTATACGTTTTCTTTCAAAAATAGATAACAGAAGCATTTATTTTTGAAACAGCTGATGTTTTAAAATGATTAGCTCTATCATCGTCAATCGCACAATCGCTAGGACGTGAGGGAGCAAAATTAAAACGTTACGATGAAGTGGCACAAAAGTGTCAAAAGTATATTTAAATATTTACCGGCTATTTTTACCCTTTAGTTAAATTTCTTCAAAAGTCCTTTTTTCAACGAATGTATTTTCCCGCTAATCAATTTCAACAATCCAGTTACCGAAATACAAAATCCTTGTTTCCCGGAAGCACGTTAGTTTTTACCTCCCCCGGCAAATCCGTGCTTCTTTTCCCGTATACTTCTGGAAGAGCGCGGGTTAATATTTAATGATCCCTTGAGTCTTGGAACAAAATCAGCACAAAAACCTTTGCGCTGTTCTTTGGATTTGCTACTGCTTGGATTATGTTTTTTTTTGTTTTCTCTCAACAGTTTTATATACCAGGCCACTACGTCGCTCTGTAGAAGCATCGGGAAAGCTACAACAATGGTACAGTGATGCGGGGAAACAGTATCCGATTGTTCCCTCGAGCGCGCACAGTACGGACGGTTTTGTGTTTCGACACTTCAACATGTGAAAGCATTTAAAAAGCAATTTTCCAATTAGTTTAGTTTTGACTGGGCCCGATGTGTGCAGTGTGGCAAGAATACTGTAACTGAATGCTTTGGAAATTAGATCAAAGAAGTTGTAGTTGGGAGGGGTGGTTAAAACCAGTCCATAAACGTTCTTAGAAGATAGGTGTGTTCTTTCGTAGATTTTGGTAGAAACGAAATATTAGCTTCGATGCTAAACGTTCATAGCCGAACCGTACGACGGTAGTGCCGGCAAGTACGAATGCCAGCATTGTTGATTTTCAAGCCTATTTTGTGCCATGTATTGTACTCTTCCCATACAAGGGATGCAATCGTTTCCAAACCACTCTGAATCAGGTTCTTTGATATGATCAAAGCAAGTACAGACTTGTGCTCACTTACAGATACAGTGGCTCGCTGAACTGGAGGTACGGATGCATTGGATTTGTTGCTTTTGTTCATTGATTTCAATATTAAATAAAATTGAATAATATGTTACGTTTGGCATACTAAAAAGGACCTTCGGGGACCTTCAAGGGGACTTATTTAAATTTTAAATTAATATTTTAAATTTATTCAGCATGATTTCAACATTCTGAAGCTGCATTGGTATTATAGAAATTGAGATATAGGCTGTCAAACACAAGCCTACTCTAGCATATAGCCAAGCCTCTGATTATGATGACAACCATATCATAGGAGGGCAATGCTAGAACTTAACAAAGAAGAAGAAGAAGAAATTGTATTATGTAGCAAATACACCATTTGACAGCTGTTGAAACACATCTTGGAGGCGGTTAATACAGGATGTTCCAAACCACTTTCCAATATGCACTTAATTATTCACCGCCTCCAAGATGTTTTTCAACAGCTTTCAAATGGTGTATTTGCTTCATAGTACAATTTCAGTTTTTACACATAATTTTCAACACATCACAAAGAACTGTCAAACTCAATCTAGCTTCAGCATGTTGAAAATTGTGCTGAATAAATTAAAAATATTATGATGGAAATGAAATATCAGATTGATGTTGATTAACATCTTGCACGCGGTGAATAATAACGTTTATATTCGAAACTGACTTGGAAAAACCTGTAATTATGTGCACATTCGTAAGTGACTTGGAAAACCCTGTATATCAGGAAATATAAGCTTTTCCAAGACACGTTCGAATGTAAACAGTCTTTTCATAGCGTGCAAATTATTATGCCACATCACTCTGATATATCATTTCCACCATACTTATTTTAATCTCTTCAGTATGATTTTCAACACTTCAACAGTCTGTTCCCATCGTTTTTTCACCGGGGTTTGAAGCCGGGTCTCATCACCTGTTGGGCGTTGAAGTTGTTCATTGTTGATGCTGAAGAAATTAAAAATTATTATGATCGAAATGAAATAAAAGAGTGTAGTGGAATATCTTCTTGCACGCGTTGAAAATCAATGTTTAATCATTCGTAAGTAACTTGGAAGATTCTGTAAGAGCACCTTTCAGAATACTAGCTCGCAGTCTGTTTCAATCTTTCGATTGTAGCCCTTTTCTTAAAATGTTTGCCGACTTCTGCTATAAATGATAAAATAATAAACTTTCAAAATATTCATTTCATTTGCTTCTTTTCTAAATAGAAAAATATGTTAAAAAAAAGTAAAATAAAACAGGCAGTTTATGTTACTTTTCAATTACCAATAGTAAATCGATGTACAGAAATATCATCGGTCAAACCGATCGATCGAATTTAGTTTTGCTTTATAGCTCGCTAATGAATTTGCAAATAACTGCATACTAATTGAGTGTAGCATTAATTCAGTGAGCCACTGTGCCTGTGCCTGTGGTTTTGATTTACGTGGTACTAAGACTTTTCCTTCACCGGTAAAAAACCCACCCCACTCCTGCAACACTAACAATGCTGTCCATTTGACTTCACTTCCCTCTCAGAGTAATAATCATCGCACATGAATATTTAACTATCTTGCTAAAATGAAAATCTCTTCACCATCCCTTCTACGGCACCATTTCACTGGCACTATGAGCAAGAAATCCTGTTAAAGTTTTTGTCTTCTGTATGTATGTATGTGTAGAAGATGGTAAAAATGATGGTATAAAGTAAAACAAAAGATTTACAGTATTTTTTTTACTTTATAGAACCAACAGCAGCATCTCAATGGAACGAACAAGCTGCTCTTTCCAGCTTATCATTTTTTCTGTATGCAGCCGTTCCCGTGTCTGTTGGGAAAGTTTTTCGTTGAACTGACACGGCTGTAGAATGTTCAGAGACCGGGCGGACGACCTGTCCTCCCCGATCCTGTGTAGTGTGCAGCACCGAACGCATCAAACGCTGGGTCACACATTTGCAGTGAATTTTAATGAATTTAAACCATCATCCAACCGACGTGTGAGTGTGTGTGTGTGTGTGGCAGGTGGAGGGAGTGTGTCCGTCCGCGCGTTGACTTGCAAATGTTCGTACAGGCGAACCGCGAACCGCCTGTGGTCCCTCATTTGGTTTGGAATGAATATTTACGGCGGATGTTCAGGTTTGACTTTGGTGAAAGATATAATGGTGACGCAGCCTTTGCATGTGTTGCTGTGAAATTAAAAAAAAAAAACAAACACCCAAAGGTCGCACCTTGTTTTGGTCTTTTTAGGGTCATATCAAGCGTGTCGCATATATTGGGAATTTTATGAGCTGCCAACGACCCAAACAAAAAATATTGTAAAAATAGAGTAAGAGTAAGAGTGATCCCCGGCTTACGATTGCGTATGACATCTCTTAGCCTAGCTATAGTTTTTTTTGTCCGCCCACAAATAAGTCTTTTCAACTTATGGATGTCCTGCACCGGATCCCAACCTCATTCCTAGCACCGAACCCACCGAGTGGTCAGTTAACCTTTCGGAAGTATCTGACAAGGGTTCTGACCTGCTAGATCGGTTCACATACACACACACATACACCTTACCAAAAGGAGCAGGAAGGAGCAGTGCTAATAAGAACGATCCATGCGATCAACACTGCTCCATGCGGTTTTGTTCAAACGAAACGGCAAATACCCGGCATCATAAATTCCCCTTAGAGTCCGGCACGGCACGGCAACGGAAACTTCGCTTCTGTCCCCACCCTATCCGCACTGCAAACACACCCTTCTCTACCGAAACTCTCAATAGATCCGATTTGATAAGTGCTGCCGCCGCTCCCCTCTTTGTTCAGCGTTGCAGCAGGTAGCCCTAAACAGCAAAAAAGAAAGAAAGCGAAATCCTTTGTACTTATTCCACACTTTGCACTCTCTTGGTGATGCAGCACTCACTCAATGTCTTGTGCTTGCTCCAATGTGACTGCTTTCCCTATTGCACCAACCGCTCTATCTAGCCTATTTGTTGTTGGGTGCTGTGACGAACGAACCGGCAGACCGAACCAGGTCCCTGCATGCGGATGCGTGGCTAGCAGTCGCATGTGAATGGTTTTGTCACCGAAGATAAATAGCCTCCATTCATTTGCGAGAGACGTTCTTTTGCTATCGCGTACACCACCACCCCGAGGGTCTATATATGTCGGTTAGTCCTGCTGGTCAACGGCAACGGTCGCCCGGGTAAGGGAACCGGGGTCCGGGAACCTGTTGGGGGCTTTTGCTTTGTGCTTTTTGCCTTTTTTGTCTTCTTATTTTATTTTCTCACTTGCGCTCCGGTGTGAAAGGCGATGAAGTGACCTATAGCAATGCAGACACACACTTCATACCACATGAGTGCATTCGCACACACACACACACATACACACAACGAGTGGTCTTAAACAAGCTGACCATAACTTGGACGATGCATCCATGCGCTTTAGAAAGCTCTAAATAAGGTTGTCCAATTAAATTGTTCAAACACACAGGGAAGGAAAGGCATTAAAGTGTAAGTAATTTTATATTTGGAACATTTCAAGCAGCTCAATATCTTACTCAATTTAAGCAGAACATCGAACCAGCCCGTGTAGTGAGTTAGAAGCATTGAATCTTTTATATTTTATTAAACGCGTGTATGTTGAAGGGTTAATTTCTCAACATCTGTATCCAAGGATAGAACTTCAGTAGAATAGTTTCTGGTACTCCAGGTGTGTTAATACACAAGAGCTCCATTCGCTGCATTCATGCCATTCTTACCGTCGTCCAGTTAATGATGTTGTCCGAAATGACCCGTCCTGGTTAACCACCGTCACAGCAACACACTCTCCATTGTCGGAGGTTATTTAGCCCTGTTGCCGGTGCTCTTCTTCTCCGTACCTACGTGCAACTGAAGCACACACAGTCTTTAAACGTCCTAAATGATTGCTGGAAATAGATGGTTCCTTTTGCCAGTCCGACGACCACCAGACCGACCAGACCTCAACCGCTTTTTGTCCCGTGGTGACATTTCGTACTTGGAACGCTTTCTCAATTTCTACTTAGTGCTCTTGTGCTTGATTTAATTTTTTGTGTGTGTTATTTGTTCGCTTTTGGAATCGCTTCCCTGCAAGAGCAGAAATCTCACACTGGCAAGCTGCTGCCACGGCCACGTGTACGTCAATATTTTGACCTTCACGTGACTCCTGCACTCGCACCATATTTGTGGCGAATGCGCTGAAATATTGCATTTGCGGCGGAATCCGGTTGCTATCGGAGATTGGATTAATTTTCGATTTTTCCGTACTGCTTCAGCTTCATCGTGGCATGGGGGAATGCCTCCCCCGTCTCGGTCATAGCACTGGCTGGCGGCAAGGCACCATGGACCGAATTTGTTGCAGTGATTTTCTCGAACGAACACACGGAAATGATTTTCTTGATGACGGTACGATGAACGAAACCTGATTGGTTGATTGTGGGCAAAATTTAAAGTGTTTTCGACTGACTGCTGCTTAGGTAAATTGGTCTGCCATCAACGACCCGTACCTGTCGAGTTAGTGTACGTTGAAATGTGGACGGTTGCATGGAATTGAATTATACTGCGCAGTTTTTGGAGAGCTTCAGGTTTGCGGAAGAAGGGTGCCAATCCATTGAATAAGAGCTCATGATAGCTCTCTGATAGGTTTCAATAGAATTAGAATTATCAATAGAATTTTTGGTTTTACTATGAACTTGTGCAGGATTATGATACAAATAGAACAATAAAAATATTTCCCATGATCTGTTTACTTTCTCATTCTTCTTATCTGGCACAACAACCGATGACGGTCAAGGTCTGCCTGGTAGCACTAGTGGACTTGGTTTTCAGTGACTTACTAATTTCACATAGCAGGATAGATCAGACCTACGTATGTAGAAACAGTTCATTCGGGGCTTGAATCCATGATGGGCATATTGTTAAGTAGTGTGAGTTGACAACTGTACCACGAGACCGGCCAATCTGTTTGCTTACCTCAACTATTTTACTTACTTTAATAAACGTCATACTACATCTACTTAGATATTTATGACGAAAGGGAATATTTTATTGGATTACAAATTAAATTGTCATTTAATAGACCTAATGGGAAAAAACAGGTTTTTCTCAGGGTGAGGTTTATGCAACCGTGCAATTCAGCATGGTTCCACTGTAACATAATATCCCTTTTATGATTCGAATGATATGATTTCTCTATGTGTGTACTGTGCAGGATGCAAATATTCCGATTCTATTTGTAATTTCCATTTTTTATAATTTAAATCGATGTTTACCCACTCTGCATGGTGGGACTTCAGTGCAGCAGTGTTAGCTATGGTCAACCCCTGTACCCGTTACGCTTATCAAGTCAATTTATTAAACTTAATTGGTATATTAAAGCTCATTTCCGCATGTACTAGGCAACGAATAAAGTCCTCCACCTTCGCATCGTAACGAGGAAAATGTGGGAAATGAGGATTTGTTCCACAATTTTTCCATTAACTTTTTTCCCGAGGCGAAGCGAAAGTGCGGTGGTAAAGTAAAGTCGCACGACTATAACTGAATTCACAGAACGCTGTAACATGAGTACATAATAAAGTTCATATCCTGATAGTTGTGATCTATTGCAGTTCTATTGCATATTTATATTGAAAGAGAGTTTTTTATTTATTTATTTATTCCCACTATCCGTACATCGTACTGTTTTACAATTAACTGTTTTTTACTATTTTTTACTATATCGTAAAACTTTTTCATCAATTAACTGTTTATCAGAGTCGTAAGCTATCAGTTGTCATATAACTGTGTATGTGATTTGAATCCTTTTAAAACAGTAATTTTACCCGTTTTTTGTACATCATCTAAAATGTCTATTGATTTCTATATATTTTCTATTCAAAGAAAGTTTGTGTTACAAGCTGAAGGAATCATGATTACATCTGTGTAAAAATAAATACAAAAAAATACTATACATACATTATAGCTCTTTGTTACTAAAAAAACTTAAGTGTATATATATATGTTTTCAAGACTAATTTTTGAAAAATTTACCATCTTGTCAGGAATGTAAGATTGAACTTATTCACATTGAAATTAATATAGAGTCGAACCCCTCACAACGAGTTTAATCCATTTTTCCGACTCCGACTCACTCGTTATGCAAAAAAATTCGCTATGCGGGATGCATTTTTCCATATGATTTGTATGGAAAATGAAAGAATTCGTTACAGGGTTGTGCGGAATATATTCATCAATGTATGAAAAAAAAAATAACGTCTTTTTATTACTAATAATTGAAAAAATATTTCACTATTTCTTTGTCATTAAAATTGGTCCATTTTCTAGAAAAAGAGGTATTTTGTTTTAGTTTTTTTTAATTTATTTTAGGAACATTTTTTTTAATAAACCAGTTTCACCACAATTGAGGTATTTTCCGGTATAAAACCTCAAAAATAAAAATAATCTTTTTGTCACGTTATTTTTTTGTTTCGATACCTAAAGCATGAACTAAGGAATGAATTAATGAATAAATCCTTTTTTTGGCAATTTTCTAATAAAAAGCATATTATCTTAAACCGGTCTCGTGGTACGGTCGCCATCTCGAACGACTTAACAACATGCCTGTCATGGGTTCAAGCCCCGTATGGACCGTGCCGCCATACGTAGGTCTGACTATCCTTCTATGGGGGGAATCAATAAGTCACTGAAAGCCAAGCCCAGAAGTAGTGGTACAGGCAGGCCTTGACCAACAACGGTTGTTGAGCCAAAAAGAAGAATAAGAAGCATTAAATTTAAAATCACTCAAAATCTGACATCGTTTAAAATATGTATATTTTATTGTCGATTTTGGAAAAGCTTTCATATGCTCTCCTTAATAAAATAAAGCAATATTTCCAAACTTATTTGTGGTACCTTCTTATTATCCTTGAAAATAAATCTTTGAGTTTCGCCTAAAAATGTTTTAAATTTCTCAACAAAAAAATCTTAATTCAGATAGCAGGACAGACATATCCGACGATCTGACTCACGCTTTGAATTCGACCACCCATGTCTTTTAAGGCGTGTATACACGAATAGCATATTTGTTCACAATGTGCAATCGTATGGAGAAATCTGCGTGATAGGTGTCAATTCCATACAAAATTTGACACCTTCACTATTTTGCGATAATCTTGTAGATGCAGCATCGGCGACATGTTTAGCGTATTGTCCACTCGACAATGACTATGAAAATATAACTGGCTATCTCATTCATTCGCTCGTTAACACGTACTGCATTTCTTCGCATCGTGAACGAACTAAAACACTATGGGATACCCAAAAAAATGGGGAACAGCCAAAAACTCTTGGTAGATTTGGCATTAACTGACAGGTTTAGCAGAGAACAAAGGATTGAATGATTGATCCGATCAAATGATCCGGATCACCTTTATGAATGAACCGGAACTAAGCTGATCTTCAAAAAGATCCGTTTTTAACACCACTACTCGAAAGGAAAAATTATAACAAAAAATTAACTCAACTTTATAAGAACTTTATAACTTTATAATTGGTCTTATTTGAGATTCAAAACTTATATCTTCCGATGCACTAGTAATATTCATGGAAATATGCATAGTCAAATCGCATGTTCACATTTACTCACGGCCGAATAACATGTTTTCCCTAACAGCACAACCGTGAGAGCCTGTACCATACGTACATTATGTAGATTACATTCAATTATTTCGTTTTATTACCTTTTAACAACATTGCGGCGATGATGATGGGAAATAATTTATTCTCCCAGCTAGGCCTTCCACCTCTCGTTCCTACCTCTAACTTATTATAAATTTAACCGCATTGCATCAAGTTTCTAACCACTTCCGATACTAACACTGAACCGAATCGGGTGGGATTGCTGCTTTGCCGCCCGTCAAGTCCGTTAGGCGAGTCCGCGCGGGTTGCAATTAATTTTCAATAACATATTTAACATACAATTCCCATCATTCGCGCAATTCCAGCCCACGGGTACTTACCGGTACCCGCCATTCATCCCTAATCATAGGCACAGACCGTTGTCAGCAGCGTCGAAAACATGGTTCATCCATTTCAATCGATTTCTGTCCCCCTTTCTGTTCCACAGCGTCTTCCTCCCACTACGGCGTTGTTTGATGCGGACCAGGAAGCAGCCAAGGGACGAAACCCTAACGGAGGTCACCTAATCCAATAATCGTTATTATTGCAAAACACTTTGCGAACGGTTTAATTAGCTCCGGCAAATCCAACGCGCCCGGGTAGCGGACGATAGGGATTTATTAAAATGTGTTGTGCTTAATGTGTTTCTGGCATGCTGCTGGCAAACAGCTTACGCTGCTGGCGTCATTAAAATACGCCAGGCAAAGCATCTCCGTTTTGGGGTTAACGTTTTAGCCTCCGTTGCTGGGAGCGTCAGGTAATCGACAAGCCAGAGGGAGGAGTTGGGCATGGTGGGGGCTATGATGAAGGATAATATAAATTCCAAGTATAACACAGGGTGTATAACGAAGGAGGGGGAAAGGCAGCTTTAGAAGCAAGGGTGAAAGTAGGAGCAGAAGCTAAACTTTGAATGAGTCCCGAATGACTTCTTCCCCACAGGAAGAAACACTTTTCAGTGAGAAACGGCCGGAGAGGGTGTAGTCTATTAACACAGTGGCGAAGATGAAATGCTTTCATATTATGCTTCCGCACTCCAATTTGACCGCCTACAGTGTAGGATGTGGATGTAAAGGGCACGAGTGAAATTATGGTCAGAAATATCATTTTGCAATTTGTTAACTCGCATAAAAGTTTTGGTAAACTATAAACCTTCTAAGCTACTTTACATCTAAACTACGATGCACAATGTATGCTATTATTGAATTATTATTGGTAATTGAAAATAATTATTGGTTTTAGCGTAAAATTCTCCCATTGATTAGAGAAAAGAATTACCATTACATATTATATGCAAAACTTCACAAACAATTTCTGTCTTTATCTGTATATAGCCAAGTGTGACGAATTTCCGTCAGCGAGTGAACCGGTTGAGAGCATTCTGCGTTGTGCCGCAATCTCAAAACATCAACCTTCCCGTAGAGAACGTGAAACAGTGGCAGCACTTAGCCGAACGATGAACAAAACAAAGCAATAGTGAAAAAGCATAATCTAGCTTCGCCACACTTCGTGTGGGAAAGCCGGATGGGTGGGAAAGTTTTCGAGATTTTGTTTGCGATAAACTAAAGCTTAGGCGGATGCTTGTGTTGCTGGATGATGCTTTTAACGTTCCACGCGCTCTGTAGCGCTCTAGTGCGCTCTGCACTAAGGCGCACTATGGTTGTTGCGTCCAG
>SIXB01001096.1:27011-47840 GCA_007018985.1 Anopheles bwambae
CGCTGTTGGTAAACAACAATGGTTGAGAGCATTGCAAGGAGAGTGGTGAAAGAAAATTTGCCTATCCTATGCCCCCCAACACAGGGTATACGGTACGATCGAATGGTAATGTGCCCACTCGAAAGGGAAAGGTGCAGTAGCCGAGAGGAAGAAAAGTCTGCAAAAGGAGTGCGTCAGCTTAAGACAATAAAACGGAATCGGTTCGTTTCTTTCACTCGCTGTGTAGCTGTGTGAGTTTAGTTTATTTACTTTCGCTAGCCCATGTTTACTATCGGGCAATTTGTGCTATTCTTACATCCCTTCAATACTGGGATGCTTAACCGGTGGAAAGACGAACTCGGACTGTTTTATCTGCTCCTGTGCAAAAGAATCAACTTTACCGAGTGCTGTTTAGTGTTTGTAGCTGTTCAGTCTTAATGGGCACTTTGAGTTTTATTAAAAGCTGCATTTACTAATTTATTCCGATCTACCGAACCTTATTAAATGAAATGATTTGCAGTGCAAACTGGGATAGGCTATACCACGCAGATATATGTTACGATGATGCTGTAGATTTATTTACCGAAAATTTGAATACTATATTCAATAGATGTGTCCCTCAACGTACACAACAACGCCACCCTCTATGGTCTACTAAAACTCTTCAATGTGTAAAAAGCAGCATTTCGAACATAATACCGCCATAAAACCTGTGTCAATCATGATAGGGCAATAAGATTAAATCGTATTTATCGCTCTTTCAACCGATCCCTGTACAATAATCATATATAACGTGTGCAAATATATATGCAAAGAAAGCCAAAGAGATTTTGAGCGTATGCCAAGATTAGGAAACCTAAAAATCAACTACCAAAGAAAATCAGATATAAAGGTGAAATAGCCAGTTGTGAACACGACAAAGCAAAAACATTCGCATCTCGCTTTCATGACGTTTATGTTAGTCAATCATTTAATGCAACTCAGATTAATGAAGCTTTAAAAAATACTCCCCACAATGTTGTCGATGTGCAATGTGCATTATGCAAATTAAAACTGTCATTTTGTCTAGGCCCTGATGGTATTCCATCTGTGGTACTAAAACGTTGTAATAATCTCGTCTCGCAATCTAGTACATCTATGTCGTCTGTCCTTTGAACAACACACTGTTCCTAGCTTGTGGAAAACATTTTCGCTAATCCGTATATTCAAGAAAGGTGATAAAAGTGAGGCAAATAATTACAGAAGAACCACCTCTCTTTCAGCATGTGCAAAATTGATTGAAATAATTGTGCACAATGCATTGATATGACCTTTAAAAAACCATATTGCAATTGCACAGCATGGTTTTATGCCACATCACTCGACATCCACAAATCTAATTGAATTTGTATCGGAATGTACGAGTAACATTAGTCATATCTGATGAATAGGAGTTACTACGTAAAGTTTGGAAAAGGTAGTTCAGATATCTTTACAAGCACATCTGGAGTTCCTCAGGGTAGCAACCTTGGCCCTTTATTGTTTTTAATATATGTAAATGATGTCTCTTTTGTTTTACCTGTTGGCAGTTACTTAATGTATGCAGATAATATTTCGTCCAATTAACACACTCATTCCGACCATAACGCGTTGCAGCATTATTAAAATGTTTTCAGACTGGTGCAATCGTAATTTTCTTGTCCTTTGCATAGATAAGTGTGCTATTATCTCGTTTACTCGTACCCGACAGCCTATTTATTATAATTATGACATAGATGGACAAACGATTAATCGTGCAGACTCAATTCGCGATCTTGGTATCTTACTAGATCATAAATTAACTTTTACAAAACACATAGAAGACATTGTAAGCAGAGTAAATAGGACCCTGGGTTTAGTACGGAAAATGACGAAAGAGTTCAATGATCCTTTGTGTATCAAAACACTGTTTAACAGTCTAGTCAGATCTATTTTAGAACATGGTTCAATTTTGTTATGTCCACATACTGACCGCTGGATCAAACGCATTGAAAGTGTTAAAAAAATGACTCGTTTCGCGATTAAAGTGTTTAAATGGCCAAATGGTGACACGCTACCCTATAGAACGAGATGCTTATTGTTAGGTGAAGAATCGTTAGAGAAGCGCCGTGAAAAGGCTAAAATAATCTTTATGACCAAACTGCTAAAAGGAGAAATTGACGCACCTCGCTTATTAAGCAAAGTGAACATACACGTTCCTCGCTCTAGCTCTAGTTTATCGTCCCTTTTGTATGTAGATAGGCATAACACTAATTATGCGGCAAATGAACCGATATCAGCAATGGCACGCAGTTTTAATCTATTCTATGCAGGAGTTGATTTGCATACATCCATTTCTAGTATTAGTGAAGGTCTGCGCTACATAATTGTATAAGAATTTACGATATTTTGTGGGGCCATCATTGGCGGACAAGAATTATATAAATAAATAAATGAATAAATAAATAAATTCGCCTTTTTAATGTAGTCGTATAAATTAAAAACATAAAATTGAAAAATATGCACAGAAAAGATTATTTTAAGTTAGTTTATAGATTTTATATAATTAGTAGCTATACCAAAAACTGAACAAAGGGCTCTTTATAAAAAGTATTTAATCCTGAACAATACAAACGATCAAGTGAAGATAACGATCGTATTGATCTCTGTGCTATCCTTCTGAGTCTACATCGTGGCCCAGACTTGCTTCTGTAGTATCGAATGCTTGTATGCATGTCTGCTTGTCAGTAATCAATCCTATATCTCTGCAAACGCATCAGAATGATCAGGAGATGCCGGCAAGGTGAATATTAGCCTGTGTTTAATTTAAGTGGGAAATTAATTACATTCATTTTTTTCTATTCCTTATCTTAATCGTAGAAATAGTATATGCAAGCAAGGGGTAAAGCAATCACATGCCAACACAACACACTTTTCAATATTTTATAGTCCGTATTCGCTTTCAATTTAACATGTTTTCTTTAATGGATGTTCCATAGTTGCCTGATTAAAAATTAAAATGTTATTAGAACAATCGGTAAATAAAATCATTAGACATGCATGTTCAAAATTTGGACGAACTTTTCGACGAAAAAGCGAGATAACGCACCTTTAAAGAGCAAATATTTATTTGTTGCCTTAGCAGCTCTTGAACTCGGTCAGTAGTTGATGAAGAAAATTGGAATTTTAGAAAATTTAATCCCTACAAAATCTTGAAAACCATGTAAACATGTATGTCCTGTATGATTCCTCAATACATGGTTGCTTTTTCTTATTATTAGGCTGTGCCTCAATTTATCGTTAAGCCTTGCCTAATTTGTTTCTAAATTGTGGCTCTTTGTAAATCATTTACATACATAAGGGATACATGTCGTCATGAGGAACTTTATTTTGATATGTAGGGTCACTTTTTGCACTTAACATGTTCATTAATTTGTCTTAATTAATTAAATGTCTTAAACCAAATGATAACTATAGAAAACTTGAAATACAAAATAAGTTAAGAAAATAAAGTTTTCTCTAATAATCAACCTGTATAAGAACTCTAAGATGAATCTGGATTAAAGAACTGGATATAAGTTTTTTTGGCTGTATTGTAAGCAGTTCGTTTATATTGCATAAAAAAACATTTTTATTTCTACCTCAAATTATAATTTGTTGTACCTTTGCATCTAAACTTATGTTTTTTAAATGTTACATTGTAAATCTCTTGTTTTCCTTTGTTGCGAGAGAAAATATAAAAATACTCATAACAATCTCTCATGGAGGTTTGAGCATCCACTTTCTATAAAAATATTCAAACATTAAATAAATCACGGTCTCCTGCATGACATTAAGTCAATTATGTACCAATCCTGATTTATGTATTGCATTCAACATATTTCCGGAAATACACATACACCATTTAGAATGAAATAAATAATTCTTTGTCTAAACAGTTGCTGCTTGCGAAATTCTGTTCAAACGGATACAATAAAACGCAAAACGCAAAACCTTTACCAGAGCGCTACATCGAGCTTCGTTCACTTTATTTCCCCTGTTTACTATTACGAACCCACTGGGCGGGTTACCCATTCCCGGCCAGCTGGAAGAAACACAGAGTGCAAACTATCCTTTCTTTAGTTGGTGGATGGCGTTATAGTAAGGGGGTTTTCGCAAGCTTGTAGCACAGGCCATCCTACCGCAGTAAGGAGTGGCAGAAGATGGCGTAGCAATAGGGTAGCAGAATTTCAATAAAGGCTAACATATCTCTCCTGCTCATCTTCCTTTCCTCTATGGTGCTGGTTTGTGGAATTTAGCTTTGCAGCTTGGCACGCTCTAGAATAAAGCTGCTTTAGGTTGACGGATACAAAAATGGAGAAAAGCCGGCAGCTGCAATCATGGCGGGATCGTACCCAACAGTACAAACTTCATTTAAGCTTCGAACCACGAACCCGTCATCCTCCGCCCAAGAATGCTCCGGATCGTTGGCTGTCTGCTTTGACCCGTGGTTTGGGACCACAACTCGTTCGCAACCACGCCCCCCCTTACTACTCCCTCCTTCCCTTGCATACAGTGCACAGTTGGTTGCTTCCCGGGGTAAGGTTCAGGTTCACACCATGCTTGATTTTCCATTTCCGCTTGCAAACACACAGAGAAAAAACATGTCTATAGTGAATAAAGAAGACGTCTGTGTACGTGGTTGTGTGTGTGTGTGTGTTTGTGCTGGTTGGACATAAATAAACCATCTTTTGCTGCGTCTACCCCGGTCAAGCCGCCAAGGGTCGCCACATAAATAGATGAAAGGCCAGTGCAACAGAGGGTTGCAGAGTCGGGTTTACTTTCTTTCTTGCTTCCGTCGTCCGCCATCTTTGTGATGTGACGTCGCAAAGCGCAAGGGCGAGGAGAAAGGTGAAAGGGGGGGGGGGGAAATGGTTGATAAAATAAACATACCCGCCTACTGCTGCCACTACTGTTGCTGCTGCTGTTGCTGCTGCTGCTAGTAGCGTACGGCTCCTTAGTTACCGATACACTGGGCTACACACATAGCGGATACTTTATCCTCGATCCCAAAACGCAGGATAATAAAAGTGGAAAAATAAAAAGATACAGATCGCTTCCTTCTTGTGATATGGACGACAGGAGCGAAAAAATAAACCAACAAAATGCGAAGCCATTCTTCAATGTTGCTTCCTGGATGTGTTGAATTTTATTTTTAGTTTTAGAGCATCTTTTGCGTCTTGGTTTTCCTCCTTCCGTGGCATTTATTTGTCCCTTCGGAGCAATTGCGTCTGGGGCTGGTAGGTCTGATCCTGCTCTCTTCTCTTGCACAAACAAACTCACACAAACACATTCAAAGAGAAAAAGACATAAAAGAGGCAAAAGGGGTCACTGGCCGTCACGGGAAGATGATCGTCCCACGGTGCATCGTTCAGTAGCACGGAAGGAACGGAAAAGCTCCACCACACCAGATCCAGAGTCAAGTGTTCCAAAATAATAAAGGAGGTTAAAGACATGATCCCTGGTGTTGTTTTCTGTGTATTTTTTTTCTATACCTCAAACCGAGGATACAGTACTACCCTTCGGTCCAGTATACACATTTGCACATTCCGGCCGAGTCAGCAAATTGAATTCCTGTGAGCAAAAATTATCCTCACATAAACTGTTTTTTGTATATGGCTACACATCCTTCCCCTTCTTGGTCTGTGATTTTTTGAGGATGAAGGAGATTTGTGTGGATTCGTTCTTTTTTTTTATTCAGTACATGACTCTTCTTCATAAAAAGGTTGGAGCAGAATTTCATATTTCATGCCTGACATAGTGTTGCAAAACGTAGTGCTTCGTGTTACTGAAGTTACAGTCATTTTTCGAACGTATTGAAATTATTATTCAATCCCGTTTTCTCTTCCGTTCGGTAGTGTACCGCTCGCAATGCAGGAAGGAGTCATCAAATATTTACTATACTTCCCCGGAACTGGTCCTTGAGAGGCGCAAAATGCGGAATCTGTTGATGACAGGTTTTATATATTTTTAATTTGATTTTTATTTAAATCAATCACATGATGAAATATAGGCAATTTGGAATGGTTTAATTTATGCACATTTTGGATGTATGTTTTTTTTAAGTTTTATTCGGTTATAAATGAGTTAATATTCTAATAACGATATGTCCCATGTACCATGTCGTTTGAAATTGTCTTTGAATTATGGCTTTCATTTTTATTTTTTTATGAAATCGTAGATTTTTATAATCTTTTGTCATATATCATGATAGTAGAATACATTTTGTATGTAGTTCGGAACCATACCACTTGCTGGCGCTGCTTAAATGATCGTATGAAGGGATTTTTCAAAGCCTTTTTTCGTTTTAAAGCGTTTCATGATCTGATTTATTTCAAATCTGTAGTTTTTTTTGTTTGTTTAAGTTTTAAAAATATTCTGTCATGTTCCAGACTGAAAAAGTTTCCTAAAATGTTAAATTACACATTATGTTTGGCTTTGGAATAGGAAAACTAGCTTTAATGTTGGTCACTTTTATTCACACGTAGAACAAAAGATAAAAACACACATATATACTTTATATGGATGATATTTCAATCGTTTCACACTATTTATCGTTTATATGGTGGACATTCAAAATCGAAAACTATTTCTGGAATTACATTGGAACTCGGTTGCTCTTTCTGCTTTGCGATGAATATATCAAATTCCTTTAATTAAAAAATGTAATGAAAATTGTGCAATTGGCTTCTTCTATATTATTTCCACGTCAAAAATAATATAGCAGGAAGAGCGGCCGAATTCGAAATGTACGATTTTCAATACCCAAGATTTTCAAGCACTATGGCATACAATGTGCACAAGGTTTAAAATAATTACCTGATACAATTAGCATACTTTATTAACTTTGCATGACATTTAGTATATTTGATAAAGATAGTTTCAAAATCAGGAACATAAAGAACAAACTTATCTTTCTTAATTTCCGCATAGAATAGAGACCTTGGAATTCTGCTCTTATCACCCTCCTTCGACTATATATCTAAAGATAAATATTGATCTATAGACAATTGCACCTAGCGCAACAAGCGGCAAGGACTGGTTATTAGGTAAATAAATTATAGAAGCTGTCCACAAATATCAAATCATTACGTACGACCATTTGACTCCAGCAAGAGGCCAATTCTCCGAGTGGCTTGCTGGAAAAGCTTGGTACGCAGCAATAACAAAAACTTCATAAAGAGATATACAACATTCAAAAGCATCAAGCATTCAAAAAATCTAATTCAACTATGGAGTGGTGATAACCCTATCGAAAGTGTAGCATATCTGCTATACAGAACTTATTATAATACACACTATCAGCTATAGACACATCGTAACACACTTCGGAAAGCCAAATCACACCATTGCAACACATTCATTATAACACATCAGCAAATCAATCCACACCATAGCAACACACCCAGACCATACCGTTCATAGAAAAAACAATTGAGACACATTTATCGAAAACAACCGAAACGCGCCCGTTCCTTGGCTAGAACAGTTGAAACTTTCCAGAACCTTTGTAAAAACACTAAAAGCGCAACATAGGCACAAATTGATAGACACCTCACTCCGATACAATGTATAAATTGCACCTCCTATCAATAACCTTTAATTAGGACAAAAACACATTACAAAACCAAATGTACGAAGCCCATTGAGTATAAATAAAACCAATTCCGACCATGGCAAGTCAGATTCGTTCGGACTGTCAGGATAGGACTATGCCCATCCAACATCTATCGACTTCTCATTTAAAGAGTTTAGTTATGTCCCCCTACCCAAGGTAAGGCCTCTAAACTCCAACGTTTCCAGTAAGGGAAACCTCCTAAAGGTTTCTATGATTGCCTGGACGATCAAGTGTCGAAAAGTCCGCTTCGAACAAAGTGTTATTCTACCTCGATACATGTCAGCGAAACACTGACCTACCGCGATGGTACGCGTTGATCAGTTGTACCGTTGTACGCTCATCAGATTACATGGCGACCGTATCAAAAACCGAACATACTATATGGCGACCATAGCTATCTCCAAACCTACTACAAAAGGTTTTATTGTAGTATAATCAGTGCATTAGATGCTTACAAATGATTCATTGTTATTGGCTTAGCCAAATAACCATCCCAATGGAGGCGCCTATTTGCTGTTTCTGCCAAACAGTTGCTGAACAAAAATTAAAATATTTTTTTCCAAATTTGCGTGGATTCATAGAGAAACTCTTCACACAATATTGATAGATACATAAAAATTTAGTTTCGAGCTCTGCAAATCGCATTTGGCGCGATTCTGTACTTGGCAAGGTATCAAAGTTCAAAATAGGGTCTAATTAACGTAATATAGTTTACATTTATGTAAATAAGTCATATACTGTTTTATCAATCTGTATTATTAGGAACATTTTTGCAAAGTTTTTGAGTTTATCTTTGCAAAACTGTGTTTTTTTTCAAAAATTTAATTGGAAATAACAAATCTATAAAACTTTTAATTTCACTGAAAAAGAACCAATTTTTTCCTTTAAATTTTTCAGACTTAAAGCTGCAATAATTTGTCTTAATTGGGTTCTACAGATTGAAAAATGTATTGTATAGCTAAGCATTTTTTATTTTGCTTTGGCAAAAGCCCACTGTGCATTGAATAAAATTAATAAATAACTCATAAATAAATCAAATAATCAAATAAATAAATATATAAATAAATAAAAAATTAAAAAAATAAATGTAGAACCGTTTATCAAAGGTCGTTAGGTGCATTTAATTTCGTAAGTGGCAATAAATAAGTATAGTAAAATAAGTAAATATTATTCAAAGTAGATAGATAAATAGATAGATAAATAGATAAATAGTAAGATTATAAAAATAAGTAAAATTTAACGTATTTAAAATACTAATATTCAGACAGAAAAAACGGTATTGAATGTGTTCTTTTTACGTTTTATTTATTGTATTGGTTTTACATTTTTAGGCTATTGCTACGACTTAGTCATCCCCGTTTAAACACTACTCCAAATACAACCTACAATGGTCACAGCCAGAATCGGAAAGCAAACTTTTATCGTCTAAAACACCATTGTTCTGCTCCATTGGCACCAAACTTTGCGGTTTACCGTGGTGCTGTAAATTACTCAAAAATAATTTCAATCAAAACTTGCTTCTCCTTCATCCCTTTACTTTCCCTTTTTTTCATTTCCCCCTTTTTCTCTTACTCTAAACTCTCTTTGTACGTCAAGCCACCACAACTTTTTAAACTTTTTGATCTGAAAAAGCAAACCAATAAAAAAAACAAAAAGTAAGACTTCGTAACCTTCGAAAGAAACATCGCGGGGGGAAGGGGTGAATAAATTTTATAAAATGCCTCAAGATTAAAACCACAACTTTTTCACTGTTCAGTGAGCTGTTTGCGCGAGTTAAGACTACTTGGAAGCATTTTCTTTTCGGCTTAAGCAAAGCAGTGTTTGAAGATTGTGGTGAACCTGTCTCAATAGATGCTAGTGGTTTAATTGGTAGTAAGAGAAAAGTTTGATATTTTGAGAAAAGATCAAACAGTTAAATTCGTTTTAGTCTTTTTGTTGGGTACGATTATGATTTTCCAAAGACTACTCACGTACAAACTGATTTTCATTTCGAACTGATGTAAATTACTGAACATATTTGTAGCTATTTAATTTAATTTCGAGTATCTGGTTCTTCTTATCATTATCATGTAGTCGATTTAGGACTGCCTCTGTGACTAATGTGGTTCACACAATGAATGTGGTTCACTAATGTGGTTGACTAATGTGGTTCATACGCGAGAAACTAACTGAAGAGGAGCACGTTTTTAAGCGTTAAATTTAACAGATCTAGCATGGGATTGGCCCATCATTTATAGTGTAAAAAGTACAACACAACAAGACTCTTTTTCAAAACCTTTTGTTACAAACATCGAACTAAACATGCTCTGCTATCTTACAGTACAGCACACAATGGAGGCGCCCGGTGGCTGGTATAAAGCAAACAATACCGATACCTCACCGATACCGATACCACGGACACAGTGCCACGTTTGCATTCCCTCTGCACCACCTTCTATTTACCCGCTTCATGCCACACACACACAGCACCAGATGCGAAAAGGTGGATGTTAAAGTGTAAGCTACACCACCCGGCAACCCCCCCCCCCCACTTGCAAGCATCCTACCCCTAGCCAGCACGACAACTTTGACCCACTTGACCGCTTGCTGTAGTTGGTGGTGTGGAATGAAATTGAATTAAACTTTCCACCTCCAACCCGCTTCCGTTTCGTATTCCCCTTCCGAGAGCTGGCCGCTGGTACCCTTGCAACCGAGAGTCGATATCTCTCCAGCGTCCGGCTGGTGCACAGTACAGTGCAGCAAGTTTATCATGCATTTTTCCAATTCCCTCAGCCCTGAGTAGTATGCAGGAACACAGGAACGGAACGGACCCTCGACTGCCATCCCCGAAATGCGATGAGGCTACATCGTATTGATATTGCTTTAATTGCACTAAAAGCAACCGGGCACGTCAAGGCTAAAGTTGAGTGGTCCCCAGCGCACTGGTCGGTTTTCCATTTTGTTGTTGTGCGAGTTGTACGTTCCCGTAAAAACAAATCACTATTGCATAAGCTGCAGGCGCTTACTGGGTGGATGGTTATAGCAAGCTTTTGAGTTGGTGTGAAAACTATTGCAACTTTGGCAAGCAGAAACTGAGGCGGATGGTATGAATGCAAAACAACACAGCATACAGCAAATAAAATCAGGATGCATTACAAAGAAAGCTAGTTGTATCACGGTACCCAAAAAATAAAATAAAAAAAGCAAACATAAAATGGGAATTGAGCTTCCCCGGAGGAGGGATAAAATTTATTCTCGCTAAAACAATGATCCATCATCACTGTTAAGAATGTACAAAAAAAAAGTATCAAATTTCATTAGCAAACCCAACTTCCCATCGCTTCCACCGACCGAAGGGTGATAATGGTTATGGTTTTCTATCCAAGCTTTATGCTTTTTCATTTCGGACCTTTCGTGATGTTTTACAGATGTGTTTCATTTCACACCACTACACAATAATAAACAAGCTGCTGCAACGATGGTGTGACGATGGGGTGGAGTTTAGTATTCAAGATTTTGCTCCATTAATCGTGCAGAACAGCACACAACACACCGCCACGTTCCCGCGTGGAAGGAGAGAACCGTGACAGTAAAATACAAAAGATAGAGATACAAAAAAAAAAGAGAAACAAAGACTATATCCGTGTTTTTTTCTTCTTTTCCCCCTTACGTGGCGTAAACATTGTTCGCGCAACAAAGTTACGCGTAAAGCATACCGTAAAACATAAGAAAGGGGCACGAGTTGAATGAAATATTCATATTCTTAAGCAAGTGCTTTGCCCACGCTGTTTTCTTGTTCTCAAACCACCCACCTCACCCGTTCTGCTGCACCCTGGAGGAATACAGCGAGAGAAGCAAGCAAAGGGGTGTGGACGATAGTTACGGTTATGCTTTTTAACATGACTACCAGCACAACAGCAAATCGCACAGCATGGGCTGTGTACCTTTTTGCTACATCAATCTCGTCTCGCGAAACGAAACGAATTTTCATTTTCCACCGCCTGCTTCGAGTAAACAGCACCGCACGTGAGCGAACCGTACCGGCGGCGGTAGGGCGTGTTGAAAGTCGCGCAATTTTCCCAACGCTTTTCCTCGTAAAATCATTCCCCTGATGGGAGTGGAGGATTCGCACTACCCCTTCACACACTGCCCGGCGCCACAAAGTTCACCGTGATTAAGATAAATGAATTTACATGCAAATGATGATGATTATTCCGCGTGACATCGGTATTGGTAGCTTTGCTTTTCGATGCAATCGCTCCCCGTGTGCTCGGGGTTTGTGTTGGCGGATTGCTTGGCGAAGGTGATTGCTGCAACGGTGTTTAGTAACGAGCGGTGGTTTGCAGAACAGGGCTAAATGTATTCGGCTTCGCAAACCAAAATGGAACCCACCCGCACGTTGGGGGGGGGAAGGAAAATGGCATAAAATTATAATCTAACCACCATATGAGCAGTGTGTTGGTGTAGATCTACCGGCCCGTCGTGCGAGTTTGTACCTGAGCTGATTCCCATTTTCCCGCTTTACTCATTCGCAGCGTACCAGTCCGTGCACATAACGAACCTAAACGTACCGAAGACGTACGTCCTCGATCGGAGCACTTACGATGCGGTCGGATCCAGCACACCCCCGTCGGTGGTACAGTATGGTGTGGGTGGTGATGGGGAAGATGACGATGTTACCACCGGTCTGCCGATGACATCCACCACCGTGCAACAGCTACCCGCCAGCGTGTCTACAGTGCCGAGCGAACTGAACTTCACAACCGACACCGGCCTGAAGCCACTCATCATGGACTGTCAGTATGAGATTAAGGCGCGCGAGTGCGGCTTCGTGCTCAAGTGGTACTTCAACAAGAAGCTCATCTACCAGTGGATACCGTCCCGGACACCGGTCGGAATGGTAAGGCGTAATGGGGCAGTACGCACAAGCCACATACATTCCCACCGTGACTCTGTCGCTGTAGAAGCAGCGGGCTTTGCTCTTCATTAACGTCTTCGATCGTAAAATGGCATTCCGTGAGGTGTGCGGTACAGTGTGATGCGCGAGATGATGGTACCGGGTGTGCAAATTTGGATGTATTATTTCTTCGAACCTCTACCGTCATCAATCTTCAAGATACAGTAACATTTAAAAAATTCATGTTTATGTGAAATATTAATTTTACATTTAACTCGTCTTATGTATTTTTGTATAGTTTTTCTATGCTTATCATTTGTTTTTGTTGCATACAATTGCGCCTAAAAGTATGCAATTTGCTGTACAAAATAACCTTATTTATTACTGCATACCATCCTTTAAAACGTATTAAACTAATAAAAAACATCGTATATATTTCCACTTAACTTGATTAATAACGATGTGGCGATAATTGCACATTATCTAATAAATAAATAAAAAAACATTTAAAGAAAACATGTAACAATTTAATAAACTTTACGGCCATCATACTCTGCATCGTACTGTACACGCACTTCGAAACCCATCCATAATTCTAATACCATCATGTCCCCTCGTACACGTATAGCAGCGAGTATACAGTGAGGTCGAACCGCTTGAAGCACTTTATGCCATGCCAATGTTCATTTCCTCTCGAACATGCATTCCTGCTGGATTACTTCCTCGGCGGTGGAAAAACAACGGCCGTGTCGGGACGCACAGAACCAGTTCAAGAACGAGCTGCAGACCAACTACTCGATGTCCGATTCCATCAACTACAAGTACCGTGCCTTGGTAATACGTAATCCGAAGCTGAACCACAGCGGCGAATACATGTGTTCGGTGCAGACGTACGATTCGTTCGATCGGCGAATGGCGCGGTTTCAGATTGTCGGTAAGTACGTACGTACGTACGGTATCCTATGCTATCCTACGCCCGCCCGCTCCCATAGCGCTCGATATCTGTCATAGACGGAACGATTCCTCCTTCCGCACCAGCCACATCCCCACAAGTGGTGTGGTAGTGATGGTATGTGATTCGATTAGGCCTCGGATGTAATTACCTTTCCTGAAGGAATGTGCCTTCGTAAGCTTTCGCAAACGTCGGCTGGTGGATCGTGTTGCGTTGTGCTTATTTTACGATGTAATCGCATCTATTGATTTACATCTTCAAGCGCGCAACGGGTGGACAGGAATGTGGAGCGGTATATTAGGTTGCAGCACTAGGGTTTGCCTTTGCATCGTACCGGTGTAGTGTCTATTTATAGTTTCTTCAAGATGTTTCCGGATGTTGGCAATTTGTGGATTGATAGAAAACGATGGTTGTATAAAATTATTTTATTACTGATTTTATTGTTATATAATTGGTTATATTACGTTTCAACTAAGATCGTAATGAACTTAATTTTTTATTGATTTTTTATAGAATAATTGTATAAATGAGCTTAGTGCCATTCAGGACACTTATTTATCTCTGCTGATCGCTTAAGTTCGATGTCGTATGAACTACTTTAATTCTTAATGCAAATACTTACTGCTGAAATTAGCATACAACAGAAAGCATTATTAAAAGCGTATTCTCTTTTCTGTAAAAAATTCAATGGCTGTTTTCATACATACATTGTTAGTCCATGTTTAAGTCAACTCCTTAGTAACAAACTCGGATAAAAAAGTACTTTATTTTAAATATTAAGTTTCTTTTTTAAGTCATATTAAACTTATTTACAACCAATCTCAAAGTCTTACCAATATAGGGGAACCTGGTGGAGCGAAATGGTCACCTGCATTATTGGTTAACTTACACGTTTACAATGACTTCTAACGATCGAAAAATATCAAACACAGGCGGTCCACGATATACACGGTACCTCTTTTATGCGGATTCGGTGATACGCGGTTTTCTAAATTTGACAGTTATATGGGCAAATTGTACTAATTTGACACATACATTTTCAAATGCAACATAATTTCTCTTTAGATCGAATGTGAAAACCCATTTCAAAAGGTTTGAATCTGCTGTATTCATTCAGTATCATATCAAATAATTAATAAAGTAGCTAAAACTACCTCCTACTTGCAAAATTATACGAAAATTAGTGATATTTTGGCTGGAAATGACGAGATTCGACTTTCGCGGAAATTTGAGATACGCGGTATTTTGTGTCCGTTTTTGGACCCCATTAATCGTGTATCTCGGGGACCGCCTGTACAATGTTTGATGCCCACCATGGACATTTTATGACCTAAGATTTATAAAAAATAAAGATATAAAATAATTAGTTAAACCGATGTTATTTTGACCGCCTCAAAAATAAGCTTGCGTAAGAATCTACCAAATATTTTAAGAAAAAAATAATGTGTATTCAAGCACATGACATTTATCTATGATTACGTTAGCGTATCGAGCGTAGCGAGACCATTTTACCCCGCCCATCATTTGCACGACTATTTATGTTGGTTTTTAAATTTCATTTTATACATTTATATTTGCTGTTAATAAGTTTATATCTATTTTTGTTTCGTGAATAAGAGGTAAAAACATTAGTCGCCGTTAAAATATCAGAGAAAATAAATATTATCCAATGGGTACAGAAAAATATATTTAACTGTGCCATTTTGCCCCGCCTACCTCTGGTCTTAAAACATACAAATTTAATCAGATCTAATATACATCATTATATAATATTAAATTAAATATTCACTTTCTTATTCACTTCAATTATAGGATACTTCATTAGGGTTTTTACCAATGCTGCAAAATATCACTGTCAATGTCATAAAAAAATCTGACTGAAACAAAATCCATTTCAGCGTCACGTACTCAATTGTGATAATCAGAGGTGATACTCTAAACGATTGGTGTGACCAATTCATGCTTCGTGACATTTTTGCGACCATCGCTTGGACAGCCACTACGTCATGACTTTTTTTTACTGCAGATCAAATCTGCAAAATGTTACTGACATAGTCATAACAAATTCCGGCTGAAACAAAATAATGTCAGCATCACGAGCTCTACTGTGATGATCGGAGGTGAGACTCATACAGTTGTCCATCACATGTTTGGTGACATTGTGCAACCAACTCTTGGTCAGTCACTTGGTCGCGATTTTTTCAGTCGGTGATCATCGCGATAGATATGCGGTGCGTGCGAGTGATTCCAAGAAACAAAATTAGCATAGTATCTCACTCTGTTTGACCCGACACACTATCAAACCAGACAGAGGAGAAAGCATGCTCATTATGCTGCTTGAGACCACACACCAAGTATATTCCAAGAATGTCGTGATTATCATTGGAAGAAAATGTCGTGACAAAGTGAGTGATCAAGCGTTGGGTGCTAAACAAAATGTCATCAAGCATGTGATTGGACCACCAACTGTTTGAATCTTAACTCTGATCATCTCAGTTGTGTACATGAGCTGATTTGAGCTTCGTTTCAGTCATGAGTGTTGATGACTGAAACAGTGGCATTTGGCAGCACTGTTCACAGCCAGAAAAAATCATGATTATGCTTGTGCCGGCATTAAGCTAAGCTTGTCAGTGAGAGTATCGCGTTGGACTCAAGCATTCGCATGTCGCGTTCGGCATGTCATGACGCACTTTTTTTTTACTATCAGCAATGAGCATCAAGCTACCACGGATATATTCACTGTTTTCGTTGGTGAATATCTCGTGATGCTCATGACATTTTGCAGCACTGGTTTTTATAATGTACGGCAAAAAAAAGCCATACATTCATTTCAGAGGTATATGGAAAATAATAACAAATTAGTCTTGAAAATTGACTGTAAATAAATATACAAATGTTTCTGTATTCTGTAAATATACAAATGTCATTCATTATCGCTCATTTGATTGAACACTAATCAAAGTATTAGGTTAGAAGTAATAAATGAAAATAATTGTGCATAGCTATGGTTGTACCTCCAGATACTCCAACATCATTCATTGTGCATAGCTTTATCTAGTACATTTTTTTATTTAAATTCACCAATAACCTGTTTTGCATAAGAATCCCGATTAATTAATGTGTTGTTTTTCCCCTGTATTTTTATCAATCTATTTGTATCAACCCAACTATAGGACACATATGAATAGCAAAGATACTATCAAACATAAATTCCACATCCCACCGCCGAACTGCATTGACTTTCTCTGAAGTAAACTAAAGTATTGCGTTCGCTGGTGCTGCAATGCTCACGCTTCCTCACTAACTCATAAATAATGAATATCGTCAGAATTATTCAAATTAATCATTAAAAATATAAACGCGCTACAGAGCCGGCGCTGCATGCTACAGGAAATGGGCTGACAATGAAATTGGCCTATAGACCCCGAATGGAATATTATATTTCCATGAATTAATTTTGCATCCTTCTGACCTATCGGAATATCGGAACAGAATTTTCCTTTTCAGCTCATTGCATTGCACAGCGCAGTGCTCGCCGAAATGGCAACGTTTTACAGGGAAGCATCCGAACGGTGCAGCTTTGGACACCGCACGCGTCCGGGATAGTTCATTACAAACTGTTAATGCTTGTTGTCCTCTCTTTCCAGTGCCCGAAAAAACGTTACTCCTACACTACGAAAATGATGGCGAAAGTGATAACATGCTATTAATCAAGTGCAGCGTGTTCATGATATACCCCGAGCCGAACCTGCTGCTGATGTAAGTGCATCGAAACGGCGGCGGTCCCTTTTATCCTAGGATGCCAGCATTCGAACATTGCACCTGTGCCACTATATTGGTTAAATGTTTGATCTGATCATCATTTCCCGTTTCTTCCTTTCCGTTTTGGGGCCCTCTACCCGAAAACACACAGCGTTAGCGGTAATCTGTTCCTGGTCAGCTCGCGCACACTGGTCACCGCCGATGCAAACCACATGTACAATAAGACCGTTTACGGGAAAATCGATAAACATTTGCTCATCTCACCGACCTCGATCGGCTGTGTGCTGACCGTGCCCGATTCTGGTTACATCCGCAAGCGCGAAACCATCTATTACGGTAAGTGGGTTTGGACACGGATTCGGTAACCACAAACAACGGGAGGAGGGGGGGGGGGGAATGCGTTCCGGACCGCAACACCACAATTGAAAGTCCGCGTTTTTCTGGCCGATCCGATCCACCTAACCGCAAGTGTCTTTTTCTCCACAATTGCATAACCCGCCACCATCCATCGGTGGACAGATCCGACGCCGCTAACGAAATGGAGTCGCCTACGGATGGACGAACGGGGCCACTTTCAGCTGCTTTCCGATGACGGTGCAGGTCAGTATAGTGGGGCTTTGATTGGTCCATAAATTTTCCATCTCAATGTCCTTCACTCAAACGCCGAACCGGAAATGACACGGTCCCACCTCCCACCGCTGCTATTGATTTTGGAAGCGAATTGGGACGGTGTTAAAATTTTGATCCTATATCCTATTTTCCTATCGCTCTTTGTTCACGATGCACATCAGAAGCACCAACGGGGCATGGCAAGCGGAAGGAAGCGGTTAACCACGTCCACGTTGGTGCATTTGTGATGCGCGTGAATGTGTATACATATTTCAAAGCACACCTTCTCATTGCTCATCGTACGTGTGTGTGTTTTTGTTCCTATTTTTGCATCCTTTTTCGTTCACAGGCCAATTAAATCCACTTGCCGGTTGGTTGATTAGTTTAATTGTATTTCTACAGCGCGCCGTTCTCTGGCGACACGACGCAGATTCAATCAAATAGGATAGTCCGTGATGGGCGTAAACGTAGAAAGGGTTTTCATTTCATTTTAAGTGATTTGTTATTCAGTCGGTAGAAAACAAAGAAAAAACAATGTGTAAGAATAAAGGAAATAGAATCCAAAAAACAACCTAATTTGAGCATGTGTTTGAGAACAAAGATGATGACTATAGACAAGACAAAATTGAATGGTTTTGCTCTTTGTTTCTTAATTGAAGAAACACATTCTGCAAAAGGATGTCGTAGCGGTCGGCAAAATTTTTTGACCGAAAGAGCCAAATTCTACACAAATGTTACAAAAAAGTTTGAACATGAAGACCCAAACAGATAAACCAAGAGTAAAAAAGTGTCATATAAGCTATATGAAATATGTGGTAATTCATAGCATCCATTGACGGAGTTTAAAAAGCAGCTTGATTGCACCTTATGACTCACTCTCAAGTTGACTTCTGAATAAATCACATTAAAACTAGTACCTTTATGGAACAATCCGAAGTAGTTCGGACAAATCAGTTTATATATATATTTTTTTAAACAAATTTTCGTAGTACCGTGTACCAATTCCAGTGTTTCCCATGATTTATTGGTCGGTTCCGAACATTTTTTGGTCTCGTCTCTCGATTTATTCATCGTATCTCATAGGTTTTTGGTTCGTTCCCATAATTTATTGAAATCGTCCGATAGGATATCAATACAATTGAACTAAAAAATTCTGGGAAACGCCCAGAAAATCGTGGGAACTCGACAAAAAAAGATGGACAGCCACCAAAAAATTCTGGGAAGCATTAAATCAATCGTGGGAAACCCTGTATGGCTATAATATGTCATCATGATACCGATTTTACCCCTGTAGAAATAAGTACTGAGTAAAATGTCAAAAGTCTTTATGTTTTCTTGTAGCCTACAATGAGTAGAACATGAAATCATATTTTTTACTTTCTTACACCTTTCCGATTACATCGTGCATGGACACACTTCATATCACCTGACAATCCTTCCTATCACCTGGAAGCTATACCGAAGCCAGCTACCATTTCAGCGCGATACGCACAGGAGCACAAATCAGGGTGGTCTGTTTGAATTTGTTTAAATGAAGAATCGTAGCTATTGTTCAACTATCTTCTGGCCAAGACTAGCCCTAACTATCGATCAGGGAAGAACTAGAGCGCGTTTGGCAATAAGCCGACGCAAGCGGCCTCAGATTTCGCTTTCTTTGTAAGAAAGACATTCAAGACTGCTTAATTTAAAGAAACTAATTCGATTTTATAACGCTTTACAAATAAATGATGCTTAAAACACATATTCACACTTTAGAATTACGTTTACGATGCTCCCGAGTGAGTTTAAAAAAGGGGGGTTCTTTATTATTCGACTGCGAAACTTAGACTAATTTGCTGTATTGATGTTTCGATGCTGCTAGGTGTTCTCCGCCTGCCGGTCACATTGCCAACCACCTGACGTGATAATATTCATCCCGTCTGTATGGTGTCGTCTGCATACCGGATGGTCCATCCGATCAATACGACACCGCACATGGAGGTTTCGTTCGCGATCTGCGCCGGTTGTCGTGGGATCCCGCTTCTAGTATGGTTACCGTTGGAACATAACTCCGCGCGTGGAGTGTCATTTACGGCTCGCTTGCGACCGTGTGTTTGCCTAGCCCCTGTGTACATATCTTTAGATTGCAAAAAAAACAACGAAAACCCCGATTTTTTCATTGGTAAACTACGCACTACGACCAAAACGACAGTTGTAAACAAAGTCTCCATGACATACTGTGATATTTGGTACACCGATGGCGATGGCGTTACGATGGCTGTGGGCCACGCGAAGGATTCCGCTTTGTAAGTCAAACCCGTTCGAGTAACAGCAATCTTCTCAACCGTTCAACACCAGTAATTAACCTTTCCGCTAGTTGCTCTCTCAAGTAATTTGAGCAGCCTATGCCGCAGAAGGGTATGAAGAGGGAAGAGAGATTTCTTTCGTGATGCAAATATGAAAAATTAAAAAAGGCGAGGTTTCTTAGAGTTGCAAAAAGCGAATGCTTGTTTATTCAACGTTTGGTCTCTTTTATACCACCGGAAGCCCATACAATTTTAGGGTGTTAGTGTATGCTTTCCGAGGACATTGCATAAGTGTAACAGGTTGGCTGATAAGTCCCCGGTCTAACAAAGAAAAACACATTTTTTGTCAAAATTCGTTTTTATTATTCAACATAGTTCCCTTCAAGAGCGATACAACGATTATAACAACCTTCCAATTTTTTGATACCATTTTGGTAGTACTCCTTCGGTTTTGCTTCAAAATAGGCCTCAGTTTCGGCGACCACCTTCTCATTGCAGCCAAATTTTTTCCCTGCGAGCATCCTTTTGAGGTCTGAGAACAAGAAAAAGTCGCTGGGGGCCAGATCTGGAGAATACGGTGGGTGGGGAAGCAATTCGAAGCCCAATTCATGAATTTTTGCCATCGTTCTCAATGACTTGTGGCACGGTGCGTTGTCTTGGTGGAACAACAAAATAACAAAAGTTGCTTGACAAAAGACGCTCTGTCTCACAA
>SIXB01001097.1:0-47342 GCA_007018985.1 Anopheles bwambae
CGAGGTAATCAATTGCTTGGCATGTTGTTTCGGATAACAAGAGATTTCAAAGACCCAGTCTGCATCAAAGCGTTATACTGTGGTATTATCCGCCCGGTACTCGAATACGCCTGTGTCGTCTGGAAGCCCTCAACCCAAAGACTTTCTGAGAGAATGGAATCGATACAGCGTCGCTTATCCCGATACGCAACACGCTTGTTACCTTGGCCACCTGGCAGTCAGTACCCACCTTACAAAACGCGACTTCAGCTTCTCGGACTGCAACCGCTTCACATCAGACGCCGTACCGCGCAACAACTGTTTGTGGCTGGTTTACTTAAAAGTAACATCGACTGTCCATCCCTGCTCCAGCAGTTAAGCTTTTACGCGCCTGCTGTTCAGCTTCGCTCTCGTCCGTTACTTGCCCTGAACCGTAGTCGAACTGGATATGGATCTAGAGACCCCCTCAACTCCATGATTAGGGTGTTTAACGAAGTTCGTCATTTGTTTGATTTTGGAACCTCAGTGCAATCGTTTAAAAACTGCCTTAGAAGCGAATTATTAAGATGATCTTACTACTTATTTTAAACTAATATTAGACTTAAGAACATTCACACGGATCCATTGTTATCCATTGAACGAGTAATAAACAAATAAACAAATAATTATCCATCAATTTGATCATCCTCGACGATTAAAACAGAAGTTCAGCAAAAATTCAGCTTGGGTTTAAGCTAAACAGGTGTTACGCGTAACGCCAACGTAACGTGGAGGGTTGATTTTCCCCATTTTCGTAGACCCAGGCCTAACGGTCGATTCAAACACGCTTGTGCAACAGCTGTCAAAACGCCGTAGCACAAGATATGTAAACAAACCTTCACTTCATTCGTTCGTTTTGTACGTAGGCAACAATACACAATTTCACGTTCAAAAGCAAAAGTTACACTTTTTACCCGTTTCGGGAAATTACCCACAGAGATTCGGGATTTTAATTAAACACCCACTGAGCCAAAAAGTTTGTAGCCCGTTCGCGGGCCGTCATATAGGGCCCGATTGCCCTTTGTGTGTGTGTGCGCACTGTCAAACCCGACCGAAACGGTCGCGGCGAACCGATTGTGACCCGAGCGGTTGACAGTTTCGCTTGGTCGCGGTGACAGCTCGGTCGCGGTTACGGTTCGCTACTTTACAACAGCCGCAGGTAGAGGCACGCAAGGTTTCGCTCTGTTGTTGGTCGGTCCGGGTCCGGTTACGGGTTGTTGGTTGCTGCTAGCGAGTGTTGCTGCAACAACCGCCACACTTGCTCTCCACACCTGCTGAGCGCGGGCACAGCGTCAACAATCGTCACGAGCAAGCAGGCAGGCAAACAAACAAACGCTACAAAAAACACACACACACACAGAGCGAAAGGCACACGATGCCGCGGAAAAACAAACCGCCGGGCATCAAGCTGAAGCTGGACGGCGATCTTGGCGCGGGCGGCGGTGGCGGCGGCAGCACGGTGCCGGACAGTGCCGAGGGGGCGACCCCGCGCAACCTGGACAAGCGCGGCACGCTCACGGTCGGCGAGCGGTCGTTCGTGGTCGAGGCGGACCATCTGCGCAAGCTGGCGGATCTGGGCCGGGGGGCGTACGGCATCGTGGAGAAGATGCTGCACCAGCCGTCCGGCACGGTGATGGCGGTCAAGCGCATCACGGTGACGAGCGGGATGGGGGCGGGCGGCGGCCCGGGCGGTGGCGTCCAGTCGCAGGAGCAGAAGCGCCTGCTGATGGACCTGGACGTGTCGATGCGGGCGAGCGACTGCCGCCACACGGTCCAGTTCTACGGGGCGCTGTTCCGCGAGGGCGACGTGTGGATCTGCATGGAGGTGATGGACACGAGCGTGGACAAGTTCTACCCGGTGGTGTACAAGCGCCCCGGGCGCACCATCCCGGAGTACATCCTGCGCCAGATAGCGCTCGCGATCGTGCGCGCCCTGCACTACCTGCACACCGAGCTGCGCGTCATCCACCGGGACGTGAAGCCGTCGAACGTGCTGATGAACCGGCGGGGCGAGGTGAAGATGTGCGACTTCGGTATCTCTGGTAAGAGCCTCTTGCCGGCTGCTTTTTTGTTTGTTTGCTTATTTGTTCTCCTTTCATCCCGCATTGCCAGGCTATCTGGTGGACTCGGTGGCGAAGACGATCGACGCGGGCTGCAAACCGTACATGGCGCCGGAGCGGATCGATCCGGGCTCGGGCAGCCGGACCGCCGGCTACGACATCAAGTCGGACGTCTGGTCGCTCGGCATCACGATGGTGGAGATCGCGACCGGCCGCTTCCCGTACGCGACCTGGCGGACGCCGTTCGAGCAGCTCAAGCAGGTGGTGAAGGACGATCCGCCCCGGCTGCCCAAGTCGGCCCACCCGGACGCGGACGAGTTCAGCCCGGAGTTTCACGCGTTCACCGTCAGCTGCCTGCAGAAGAAGTACCAGCTGCGGGCGAACTACGAGCATCTGCTCGCGACCGACTTTCTCGGCCTGTACACCGCCGACGCCGAGCGGGCGGACAACGCGCTGATGGCGCAGTACGTGTGCGCGATACTGGACGAGCGGGATGGTGTGGTGGCGCCGGGCGCCGGCCCCACCGATGCCGCAGCCGGCTCCGGCGGTGGCGGCGAGCCCGCGAACGACTGACTCGCGTGTAAATAGCGCACCGACACACCCACATACATACAATCACACACACACACACACGTACATACGCACATCGTTGGATTGTTTAATGTTATTGTATTTTTTTTTTTTGAAATTAAGGTAAACCAACATTGAAAATCGAAGCAAAAAAACAGGAGAGAAGGTAGAAAAAATTGCCACTCAAACACACCGTAAACACACACACACACACACTTACAGAACACGAAGAAAAATCTGTAGCAAATGAGCTAGAGAAATAGAGAGGGAGAGAGAGAGAGGGAGAGTGAGAGGAAAAACAGTTTATTATACATAATTATGGGGCAGCAGGTATGCGAGCGGAACGTGTCGCATGTCTTTTAGCGCGTACATACATAACATACATACACACACAGAGAGAGAGAGACAGACGCAAAGGCTCGATCAACGTAGCGGCGGAACAACGATGCGATGGTTTTGTAATTGTTACTTAATTTAAAATCAAAACAATTAAGGAAAAGCAAGCAAGAGGAAGGAAGGAGAATGAAAACGACACACAGAAACGCAACAAACCAGCCTTTAATATTAACAAAACAAATAAACATGCTGTGCCTTTGCGCATCGAAACAAACAAACAAAATGGAATGGAGCGTAGAGTAAACGGGCGATGACGAATCGATACGATTTGTAGAACCGCGCGAACGGTCGAACAGTGCTATAAAATTCTCGAGTTAATTAGCTTCGCTGGTGGACAGGGCATGGACAGCTTCTAGGCCCACTTTCCTCGCGCCCAATCCACCCCAAGTCCCTCCGGTGCGGCTTTGAGTCATAGAGGAATGCGCACGTTGCCCACGATCGTTGCGGCTGAAGCTGCAATGAATCACGAGAATGTGCATCTCAGAAACCCTCCTCTCTCTCGCTCTCTTACTCTATCTGTCCGCCGCGCTCCGGTGGTTGTTGGGTCAAGATAAAGAGGACACCGCTTGCGTTGCATAATGGCTGCGATAACGAGCCGCCTAGAAGATATGCTGCTGGCCCGATCGCTGGATGTAACTGACCTGACCAGTCGCGGCTGGACGAGGGTCTCGCAAAACGATAGCTTTCCTATTTGCCTGCGTTTTGCGTCTAATCACCACCACCACCACCAGCCCGCTTATTAGGCACGGGGTTGACCGGGCCCGGTTTTTGCATATTGACCGAAAAACGGCCCGCCTAATGGCCACCAAGCTCTTTTCTCCCCTTCAATGCGCTCCCTCCTCACACCGCCCAGCACGCCCTTGAACGAGTCGGTTATACAAACCACCACCAGCCACCCCCAGCGAGTGGAAGTGCATTTGCAAACTGCACTTTACAGATCGGCGTGTTAAGGGGGCGGGGTGGGAAGGAGGCGCGGGTGAGCGAGGTAAACAAGTTGCATTTCACTTTTGCAAAATCCCGCCGGGGTGTGCGGTGTGTAGTGGTGTGGTGGGAGGCCACACTACCAGCGACAGCTTTTTCGAAGTGCAACTTTACGCGCCGTTACTGCCGGAGAGCCCATTTCCAGGGTGCATCCGTTGATTACGTTACATTGATGTGGGTAAGTTTTTTTTTGAATAATTAAAATGCTTTAATTGTTGGTAAATTTTATCGCTTGCCAGGTACCGCACAAGTCGTCAACACGCGTGACTTAACAACATACCCGTCGTGGGTTCAAGTCTTGTATGAATCGTGCCCTTCCATACGTAGGACTGACTATCCCGGCTGTGGGCAATCAATAAAGTCACTTTTGCCACACATTAGTTGTACAGGCAGGCCTTCACCGGTGAAGGGTTGTTGCACCAAAGCAGAGGAGAATTTGCAATGAGCAGAAAAATAACTGCTTATAACCCCCTTAATTATAAAATTTCTTAAAAGCATTGAAAGAGAGAGAAAGAGACAAAGAGAGAGAGACACAGAGAGAGAGAGAGAGAGAGAGAGAGAGAGAGAGAGACAGAGAGAGAGAGAGAGAGAGAGATAGGAGGGGGTTGGGTCTATGAAAATGCCTTTAAAAATGACTTAAATTAAAACTGCGATTTTGTATCCGTTTTGGTCCCCAAAATGATCGAAAGTCAGTTTGAGTCTTAGTAGCAACAAAAAAAAAACAATCGAAACTGTATTGAGCATCAAGACTTTGTAAATACTAGTTCATTTGCCCAGGTTACAGGGCAGCTAAACACATACTGGTACTGACACCAATGCATCACCTTTTCTGGTTCAAGAACTGCACATGACCTAATGCAGGTCCTGAGCCTGGTTACTGAACCTATGCCGGTACAGAATCTGGTCATACCGGTCTTGGAATCGATCATGAACCCATACCGGTCCTGCCAATGATCATGATACTGATGCCACTGATACTGGCCATGGAAAATATCCAGTCCAGGAACAAATCATGAGCTGAAATTTAGCCTGCCCTAAATCCTATCATGAATCCATATCGGTCCTGTAACTGAAAGTAAACCAATAAAGGAACTGATACTGAACCCATACCGTTCCTGGAACCGTTCAGGAAATCCATACTGGTCCTGTAACCCATACTAGTGCTGGAGCCTATCATGAATCCATACTGGTCCTGAAACCGATCATGAAGTCGTACCGGTTCTGGAACCAATCATAAACCAATACCAATCCTGGAACCGTTCATATGGGTTCATGAACTGTTCCAGAATTAGCTCCCGATTTCAATTATTTTCAATTACAGTATTTGGAGCTGTTCCGGATTCGGAACGATACCTGGACCTGGTCAGGGTCTGGAACCGATACAGTTCCAGTTCCTGTCGACAAACCATACCCATAGCAAATGTGCAGCGTAGGAAATATTGAAGGCATTCAGAGTAGGAACTACCGTGGGAAATACCGCAGGAAATAGCGTAGCAAATGAGGAAAACATGTGATTTATAAAAAAAGCAGAGCATCTTCGTGGAACAGCTCACCGTTTAAAAACATAATTTTGCTCGTCAGGGAATGATCACCCTCATCGGTTGCGTTACGTAATGAGTGGACGATCCCCCTTTTCGTGGCGCGAGAGCTCTTCCAACGAAAGGCAGCAGCATTTGTAGTGATACATGCGGTACACCCAACTACAAATAGTGTGGCTGACAAAAGGTAGTGCAAGCGTCAGCAGATAACGCCAGAATGCACCCTGTCTCGTTCCCCTCTTCTCTTGGCCCTTAGCACTCCCTTAGTGCCGCCCAAGAGTGTTGATCGATCGTCGCCCTTTCAGCAAAACAAAGCCTGCCTGATAAGCGGGGAAACCATCTGTGGGCGCTAAAACTAATCTACATCCAAGCAGCTCAGCTCTCAACCCGATGCCGCTTGCAAAGCTCCCTCGCTCTGATAATACGGAATGTAATGCTCCGTTCCAAAAATTACTCTCTCTCTCTTTATCTCTCTCTCTATCTCTCTCTTTTATTTTCATGCTCTCCCACTCTCCCACTCACTATCTTTCACGCTCTTTCTCTCTCGCGCGCGCTAATGGAGCACGCGGAACTGCGCCGCGATCGCTCTGCGGTGCGGTACGGGGCATGGCGAGCGAGGAGAACGCCGCTGGTTGGCCACCACAATATAAATGAAAGTGATGCGTGCAGTTCCACAACCCTCTCCCTCCTTTCCTGGATTACCCGCACAAGCCCCCCCCCCCTCCTCCCTCCCTACCAGTGAGCACTGGAGCTGCCGCTCTTTTTTTCGGGACTCGGGCCCCCGCAGGCGTCAATCGCAATCTTGCCAGTGTCGATCGCGGACGTGGCGTTCGGACGCTTGCGCTCTCCCCATTTTTGTGCAATATCTATCGTGGTGTTGTTGTTGTTGTTGCTACTGTTGCGCTTAAAGGGACGGGGTGGGTGTAGGGCAGAGTGTTTTGTTGTTTGTTGCTAAAAGTGTGTGTGTGTGCGCGCGCGGCCGCGCTTGATCGAGCGGAACGATGGTCGAACGAAATCTGGTGAATGTGCTGCTGCTGGGCGGTGGCTTCATGCTGATCTTTACCTCCTTTCAAACGCTCGGCAACATTGAGGTAGGTAATTGGAAGAGAAGCGGGAGGGGGAGGGGGAAAATGCGGAACACACAGAGGCAAATTGGCCGAAAGGCGAAGGGACAACAAAAGCGGCTGCAAATTGCGAAGCACACTTAAAGTAGCGTGACAGGTTTTCGACCAGGAGGACCACCAGATCGTTAAAATGGAATCAGAGAGTCTATTTGATATTCAATTTTTGGCGCACATTCAACATGAAGATTTGAATGCCACAGTTACAAGTGGCTAAAAAATAAATAATAGAACGCCTCTTTTTTTTCAAACATGTTTGGTTCGATAAGATCGTCATCCCTCATTTCCGGCAATCACTCATTGCATATACCGATCGATTTAAAAAGCAACTCGTGATCACGTGTCGATGAGTTCTGCAGTCTCGCATCCTCTCCAGCAAACCCAGCGCCCGTGTAGGTGAAAGCGAAAGAAAGCCCGGAGTATGAAAATTACGGTTACGACCGTTACACAATGGTCAGCAAATGGTTCATGCGGTGTTTCACCAACCCCTCGCTCTCGATGCACTCGATTGGTCCGGTGCATACCCCTCTGTCCCAGCCGTTATTACATGACTGAAGTAGTTTTTGGTTTCTGTTTTTTTTGGACTGTCACGGCACTCCTCAAGGCGACTCGCGGCTGCTTGCGGTGTGTCCTACTTTGGAGACGCGACACGCTATCAGTCCTTCGGGCTCCGGCGGTCCGGTATCGAGGGGGTGGTAGTCCACTTGAGCGATTTATGAGCTGGCCGTGTTCTTAGGGAGGCGATTATATTTGCTCGAACCAATGGTCGTCGAACGAGTCGAGTTGAAACTCGGACTCTGATAACGACTTGCTCATGAAATCGTTCGAAGTGTAAGAGCCCAACAGCCAATTCTGGACAATTAGAGCCGCTCGGCTTAAGAACCCTACCCACACAACGATCATATCAGCCATCGCAGCACTGCGCAAGGCCATTGCTGACATTCCACGGCAAAAGCCGACGTGCCCCTTTGGTGCTGCCCACGCCCCACCTTGGAGCTGGGGTGAACTGGTTTTTGGAGCGCTCGGTAAGAAAATTGGAACCAAGCACAAGGACACCCGGATCCAAGGTACACCTACTCCAACAGGGAAGGGGAGGATTGGTTTGGGGCGTAGGATTTGCAAACTAGTTAGAATCAGATCCTCAGGCCCACCGATCATTGATTGCGTCACAACTTCGATACGATGCGGGCGACACAACAGATTGGTGGTGGCGTACGCAATGTACCATCTTCTCGCCAATACCAGCGCGTACGCATTTTGAGGTCACGGGCCTTAGCGCCATCGATCAATATGCAGGGGAGGTAGAGGAGCATCACGCAAGGGTTTTGCTGCGGGGCGGTATCTTCAGACTCGATCGCAACACTGTCTTCGTCTGACTCTGTTTTTGTGTTGCCTAACCCCTGCAAACGGTCAAGGTCGTGTGCGTGGCGTTGCTGACAACCCGGACGACCTTCACCTGGCGGATGTTTTGGGGAAGGGGATGTTTCATTTCATGGTCGCCCGCGGATTAACGGATGATTTCGTGTGGGCTGATCGGCTGGAAATAACATCTCCAAGCCCCATTACGGAGATTTAACGTCTAGAGATGTTTCGTAACAATGTGTTCTTCGCTTGCAATCTTCGCTTATTCTTTTCTGTCCTCTCTCCCTCCGCCATCTAGCAAACCATCATCGACAGCATCAAGAAAGATCTGCCCTCGTTCACTGGCGACGGATACACCAGCCTGGCCATTATCTATGCTGCCCTCTCTTTATCAAACTGGGTCACGCCGTCGGTCCTGTCCGCCATCGGGCCCCGGCTGGCGATGGTCATCGGAGCTATCACCTACTGGTAAGCCTGCTGCAATTTCCACTTGCCTGCTTCTTCCACCAGCCCACTGCTCTACGCAATCAACGCACAATCAATCGACCGCAGTGCGTCTGATGCGCGCTCACCAATCAACCGAGCACTTCGGAGGACTATGAATGCATCGGAGAACTTCAACATTCTGGAATCGCATGTGCTCTCTGGAGCGCAGCCACGACTCCGATTGCGACTCCGACTATTATTAGTCCGATTCCAACTGCGGCAAAAAATGGAAATCACTTGTTCTGCCCGTAGACCCCGAGTCGTCCGGAGTCGTCCGGAGTCTTTCAAAGTCATCCGGAGTCGTTCGGAGGCGTCTGGAGTCGCCTGGAGTCGTCCAGAGATCGTGATCGAGATCGTGAGATCGTGTCCGGAGTCGGTGTCGTTCGGAGTCGTAGAGTCGATCACAGCCGACTAAAATCGGAATCGATGCAATGTGACTGTGATCTGGGATTTCATTTCGTTGGTTTTTTTGTCTTTCTCTTTACGCCTGCACTAAGTACACAAGCCCTTGTTTGCAAGGCCGACTGTGGGCGACCCCGGATGACCCCGGACGACTCCGGCCGACTCCAGGTGACTTCAGACTTCAGCCGACTACGACTCCAAAAGACTCCGGACGACTCTGGGTGACTCCAGGCGACTCCGGACGACTAATGACGATCTTTACGAACGACTCCGGACGACTCCAGGTGACTTCAGACTCCGGCTGACTACGACTCCAAAAGACTCCGAACGACTCTGGGTGACTCCAGGCGACTCCGGACGACTTCGGGCGATTTTTACCAACGACTCCGGATGACTCCTGGTGACTTCAGACATCCCGGACGACTACGACTCCAAAAGACTCCAGATAACTTCAGACATTCCGGACGACTACGACTCCAAAGGACTCTGGACGACTCTGGGTGACTCCAGGCGGCTCGGGACGACTAAGGGCGATCTTTACCAACTTTACCCATCACTAGCATGCCGGTCTCGTGGTACAGTCGTCAACTCGAACGACTTAACAACATAAGACTGACTATCCTGCTATGGGGGGAAATCAATAAGTCAGGCCTTGACCGACAACAGTTGTTGAGCCAAAAAGAAGAAGAAGAAGAAGCATGCTCTCCAAACCATCCAGGATATCTCCCCTGCGAAGAGCGCGATCTTCTTTGTTGGCAGATCGTCTGAGCAACGTTTTGCAACATGTCAACACCCTGATTACTCATTAAACCACAAATAATTAGTCACTCTGATGGCTCTTTGTCCGGCTAAATGCTTTGTGTTGCGCTCGTGTGTCTCATGTGCTCTGTTGTATACACAGCTTTAATGTAGGTCCCACTTTTCAGCCTGTTCATGGCGAGCTTCTTCGTGCCGCACGTCGCCCTACTGTACGGATGTAGCGTCGTGCTGGGCGCTGGCGCCGCCCTCATCTGGACCGGCCAGGGCATGTACCTGTCCCAGTGCAGTTCCGGCGATACGATCTCGCGCAATTCCGGCATCTTCTGGGCGATGCTGCAGATGAGGTACGGCGTCATCATGCTCTCCCTGTCTCCTGGTAGCTCAACCAATAATTGCTCTCTCTGTCTCTCTTGAAATCCCCCGGAAAACAGCATGTTTTTTGGCAATCTGCTCGTGTTCTTCACCTTCCAGGGCAAGACGCACATAGACGAGACGACCCGAAGCATCGTGTTTGCGGTGCTGATCGCGGTGGGCATTGTCGGGCTAGTGTTTCTGACCTGTCTGCGCCGTCCCTCCACCAGCGGGGACGCGCCGGTCGAGCTGAGCCACAGCGTTGAACCGCGCCAAGCCTTCCTGAACGCGATCCGCCTGTTCCAGACGCCCCGCATGATACTGCTGAGCATTACGTTCGTGTACACGGGTAGGCAAAGGAGCACAGCGCTGCTCAAAACCTCCATTTTCTAAGCTGCGACTCAACTCCAACATATTTCCCACTCTCTCTCTCTCTCTCTCGTTTCTTTTGGCCAGGCCTTTCGCTTTCCTTCTTCAGCGGCGTGTACGGGTCGAGCATCGGGTTCACGAACGCGATCGGCACCTCGGCCAAGCAGTACGTCGGGCTGAACGGAGTGTTCATCGGGGTGGGCGAGGTGCTCGGCGGCGTGGCGTTCGGGCTGCTCGGGACGCGCACCACAACGCGCTGGGGCCGGGACCCGATCGTGATTGCCGGCGGCGTACTGCACATGGCCGCCTACTTCCTGATCTACCTGAACCTGCCGAACGCGGCCCCGTTCGGCAACACGGACGCGCTGTCCTACATCCAGCCGCCCAGTGCGCTCGTCGCGATGGGCTGCTCCTTCCTGCTCGGGCTCGGCGACGCCTGCTTCAACACCCAGTGCTACTCGATGCTGGGCGGCGTGTTCAAGAGCCAGCCGGCCGAAGCGTTCTCCATCTTCAAGTTTACACAGGTGCCGGCTACATTCTTCTTTTCTTCTTTTCAACCCCCCCCAGAGAGAGCGATAAAAAACACATTTTTTTGTTCACTTGCAAAAAAAAGGGGTTCGTCGCTTAGCGATATTCATTTCTGGTTTTTTTTGTTTTTCTTTCTCTGTTCTCTCCCCCCCCCCCCGCACCCCCGTTCGCCGGCCAAAATTGTGCTACTACACTACACTAGTCGGTGGCTGCTGCCGCCAGCTTCGTCTACTCCTCGTACTGCGGGCTGCACGTGCAGCTGCTCATACTGGTCGTGCTAGGCATCGTCGGCACGATCACGTTCTGCGTGGTGGAGTTCGCTGTAAAGCGGGAGCGGCCAACGTTGGAGCGGGATTACGAGAAGTAAAAGAACGAAAACGGAACGCATCAGCAATGAGCGAGCAGGCAACGAGCAGGGCGCAATGGCTTACCGATCCTTGGCCGGCAAAGGATGCAGCGAGCGGTCCGTGTTGGGAAAGTGTTGGATCTTCTTGCCGAAGCGCCCGTTCGCTGGTACGATGCCCCCGAAGTACACTGGACTGTCCGCTGGAGGTACCGGAAAAAGGAAAGGGATAGAATGTGTTTGTGTGTACATCAGCTTTGTTTCATTAGAGCGCTAAGTTAGATATTTAAGCAATCCTGTTCCCCTTTCGGGAAAGTTGTAACAAGCGAAACCGGCTGTTTGAATCGATGTAAAGTACGCTTCTTTTATCCTTTTTTTGTTATTTGCTACTGTTTGCTTTAAGAGTACGCTAACCGTTTTCGCGTGTGTGTAACGTTTTGCCGGATTTTAAAATTCGTCCGTTAAAGCTGGTTTGCCAAAAGTTTGTGCAACAACAAAAAATACATTCCTGCCTCCAGCATTTCCCCTTTTCGAAACGTTTCAACGACAGCTTTAGATTGTGGCTTAAAGTTACCTAGGGAAGCGGGACGACCGGCACCGTCGCATGGCGTCAGCAGCGAGCCCACGACACAGAGCACAATCAGCCCGAGCAGCCCGACGTGCAGCCAGGGCCACGGCGACCCCTGAAAAGAGAGGCGGCAAGAGGAAGATATAAAGAAGATATAATATACCATTAATAATAACGTTCAAATATTCTAACAAATGAGCATTCCCCGGTCATTCGCCGCATCATCATCATCCATCATTAATTGAAGCGCGCAACACTTCACACACGGTTGACCTTGTCACCTCTCTTGAACACACCGCTTGAAGCATGGTCGTGAGAAGGCGCGCGCGCTCGCTGATTCATGCACGTGGAATGTGTGAATTTTGATGTAAATTGATGTGTTTAGAGGAACTTTTGAACGAACGTCTCTTGGTAGCGATTTCTTCTTCTTTGGCACAACAATCGTTTCAGTGACTTACTCTGATTTACGCATGCATAGCAGGATAGTCAAATCCAACACGTATGAAGGCAGGGTCCATGTTGGGCTTGAACCCATGACAGGTATGTTATTAAGTCGTACGAGTTGACTGCTCTACCATCAAACCAGCTACAGCTGATAGCGATTTTAGCTCTATTTAAATCGTTGGTTGATAGAATTGATAGCAGCACTTCCGTTATGCACACTTTACTTTGATCGAGGATCGAAGATGACCACGAATTCGCGCCACTACCTACAAATGCACACAGCACTGCAAAACGATCACTGTTCCGGGGTGCTTACCGTGTACCGCTTGCGTTCAGCCTGCAGGTGCGTGGTCATTTTCTTGGTGGCCGTTTGATCCCTTCGGGTGGGCTGTTTGCAGACGACGATGGTTCCGTGCGCGTGGTAGGCGAGCAACTGATCCTGGCGTCCGGTGCGCTGCGCCTGCGAAGCCTAAGCAGCCGCGCCGCGTCCAACCAACCTCTCCAAAGCGTCGCGACCGCGTCGAAGGTCAGGTCGTGTTTTTTGTTGCCTCTCCTTCTCTTGCTCTTTAAAAGGGGGAGGGGGGGCAGTGGATTAGGGAGAGTAGTTCCGTGTTTCCTCTGTTTCTTTCAGCCTCTCCGCATCTTCCACGATTGACGTTCGTGACCTCTGCCTCGCTGGTAAGGCACGGCGGCGGTTTGTAAGTGAGTCGCACAACTGCACGCGTTCGCGTTATGGAAATATCTGTGTATATATCTCTTTCTGTATGTATATATAAACGTTGTGTGTATGTTTGTGTGTTTTTTTTACATGTAAATAGTTCCCGCAAAGTTTACGTAGTGTGTTTCTGTGCTCGTGCGTCTGTCCGGGTGTTTGTCATGTCTCGGGCAGGAAGGAAGAAACGCATTTTCTTCGCATTAGTAATCACTATTTTAAACTCGGACCTTTTTTTGTTTGAGAGAGAGAGAGAGAGAGAGAGAGAGAGAGAGAGAGAGAGAGAGAGAGAAGAAGAGGGAAGGACGCTCCGATGATGTCTTGTGGTGGTGTGGTGTGAATTTTGCTAATCAAATAAATTAATTCCCTTGTCAGGTTTTGGACAACCTTTCCATCAGGCTGCCCGAACTCGAAAAGGTTTTGTGATGCAATTTACACTTTTAAAAGCTTTTACAGGGTTTTCCAGGAGTTCTCATAGCTGTGGGACACTTTATTGACTCTTTCTTACGTGAAATGAACATATTGTAATGGGAATTGGACTCACTAGCACCCTTGTTGGACAAATCCAATAGGAATGTCCAACGAAACTGTTCAAAAAGGATGCGATAGAGTCCAATTTCCAACTTATGAAGTTCACTTCCGATGGGAAAGAGTCTAGGAAGTGTCCCACAACTATGAGAACCCCTGGAAAGCCCTGTACACGCTCGTTGGCTGTTTAGTGCCACACAGAGGTATTTGGGATTTGTCGCTTGTCGTGCCGTCGTGTCGTGTCGTGTCGTGTTTGTGTTAACGTGCTCCCGAGCAACCCCGGGAGCGTGCTTAGTCACGCTGCGTCGTCGCTAGCCGTTTTTCCGTCTCCGCACCGTCCGTCGCCCGTCGCTGCATCCGGGTGCACTTTTCGCAGCTTCGATCGCGGCGCCAGCAGCCATCGTGGTAGCGGGTGCCGCACTGCTCACAACGCACTACGTGCGGCTGCCACGGGAACAGGACGCCCGGTTCCTGCCGCCTGCCGCCGATACACTTTTCACACACAAACCCTCGGCCAAGGCAAAGCTGTAGCAAAAAAAAAGAAGCGGTAAACACGTGTTGAATGTTGATGTTTTTTTTTTTTTTGAAATGCAAACAATTTTTGTGTTACCTCACACGCAAGGATGTGACGCTCGCAGCGGCTTATGATGGAGAGCAGCAGCCGCTGCAGGGTGCCGCTCTTGACGGCCAGCAAGTCCGCCATCGACCACATGTCAAAGTCGGAGGTAAAGTATTCCGGCACCTCCTGGAAGCAGCGGCGCGTGCTGTGGAATGCGTTCGCGTGCCGTTAGCCTTTGCTGCGTTAAAGTAAAATTAGGGCTGCCTTAGCCTTACCTTTCCGAGTGGCGACAGTTCATGATAAAGTCCTTCACGTACTTCACGTTGACGCGGGCCAGCCGGGCGGCCCGTAGGCTCTTCACGCTGCCGTACAGGTCCGGGTACAGGTGGTTGACGCGGTAGAGCGGCGTGCTCCAGATGTCGCCCAGCACGCGGTAAGCGAACACGCTCACGGGCAGCACGGTAAAGTCCCACCTGGGGCAGAAAGGGGGAAACGAAAACCCGATATGAAAGCATTTCGCTCGCGCAAGCTAATCCGATGAAGTTTTTATTCGGAATCGATACCGGCTAGCTGCGAAGTTTTGTGGAATCGATTCCAGATAGTAAGTCCGGAATCAGTTTCCAGAATTGGCTCTGGAATTGGTTCCGAAATCGGTTTCGGAAGCGGAATCAGTTCCGAAATTGGTTCCGGAATAGGCTACGAAATCGGAATCAGCTCCAGAATTGGTACCGAAATCAGCTTCGGAATCGGAAGCGGCTTCGGAATCGGCTTTGGAACCGAAATCGGCTCCGAAATCAGAATTAGCTCCAGAATTGGTTCCAGAATCAGCTCTGGAATTGGTTCCGGAATCGGTTCCGGAATCGGATCAGGAATTGGTTCCGGAATCGAAATCAGCTCCAAAATTGATTGAGGAATCGGAATCAGTTTCAGAATTGGTTGAGGAATCGGCTCCGAAATTGGTTCTGGAATCGGTTCCGGAATCGGAATCGGTTCCGGGATCTAAATCGGCTCTGTAATCGGAATTCGCTCCGAAATCAGAATCGGCTTCGAAATCGGCTCAGAAATCGAAATCAGCTCTAGAATTGGTTCCAGAGTCGGCCCCGGAATCGGAATCAGCTCCGGAATCGGCTCCGAAATCTAAATCAGCTCCAGAATTGGTTCTAGAATCGGCTTTGGAATCAAAATCGGCTCCGGAATCGGTATCTGCTCCGAAATTGGTACCGGAATCGGCTCCGGAATCGGAATTGGTTTGGGAATCGGATCCGGAATCAGCTCCGAAATCGGCTCAGAAATCGGAATCAGCTCCAGAATTGGTTCCGGAATCGGAATCGGCTCCGGAATCGATATCGATTCTGGGATCGGCTCCGGAATCGGAATCTGCTCCGGAATTGGCTCCTGAATCATAATCGGTTCCGGAATCGGAATTGATTCCGGAATCGAAATCAGCTCTGAAATCGGAATTGGCTTCGAAACGGAGTCAGTTTCGGAATCGCCATAAGAAGAGATGCTTGGATCCAATGATGCTACGTATTGATAGCCGCAAAGAATCAAAATTTACTTGGAAACGATCCATTCTCATCGAGATTCCCGGATTGATTTCGCTTCGGAAACTTCTCAATTTAAGAACAGATTCTCATTTCGGAGCTAATTCCATTTCTGGAGTCAATCCTGATTCCATTACCGGGACAAATTGCGATTCCCAGATCAATTCCAAATCCGGAGCTGTTTCTGATCGCGGGATCGATTCCGGAGCCGACTCTGGAATCGACTCCGGAGTCAACTTCGGAATCGAAATCGGCTCCGGAATTGATTCCGAACCAAGAATCGGAATCAGGTAGGTCCGCTTCCGAGCTCCCACCACAAAACGAAATGCCTCCCGGGTGCGACGCGCTCACCTTTGTATGACGCGCGCAGGGATGATGGCCATCTGGTTCTTGTGACACCCGGAGCAGTTGTACTTCCCGGTGTAGTGGCAGTAGCGATAGCGGCTCAGATAGGCCGGATGCACCTTAATGCCGCACCCTTCGCACCGATTGCCCTGCCGCTGGATCTGTGCCCGTCGTCTGGAGTGGGGAGCAAAAAAAAAACAAAATTTGGTTTAATAATAAAAGAAATAAATGCTTTCCTCTAACGCCGTAACTTACTCGAGTGGAGGCGGTCGGTAGGTGAAGATCACCTGCGGCCGGGGCGGTGCCCACTCCTGCGTGCCCCGTATCAGTGTGCCGGCGCCCTCGTGCGCCTGCTGCTGCTCGTCCGGATCGATCACGCCGCCGCTCGGCATCGGCAACAGCTTCTGCGGCGCGTCCTGCTCCGACACCAGCCAGAGGAAGTCGCACGCGGACGGCAGCTGCTTGTCGTGGAACTTGCCGAGCAGGCTGATCGCGATCTCCTCCGCCGAGTAGGTCCGCTCGTCGTACACGCTTTCCTTCGCCTCGATCGCCTCGCAGCTCTCGTCCGTGTCGGTACCGTCCGCGTCCCGGCCCGCCTGCTCCCTGCCCTCCAGGCGGCTGCTGCCGCCCCCACCGACGCTGTCACCGGCCGGCCCACTGCCGACCTCCCAGTCGGACAGGTCGCTCGCGGTCCGGTTGAGGCAGGACTTCCACTTCAGCAGCTCGAACGTCGAGATGAGCGCCTCCGCCAGCTTGAAGTGTGCGTTTTCCTTGTCCAGATCGTTGTTGTTGCGTGAAAAGTAGACCGCCTTGAGGATCGGTATGCAGCCCTGCTCCGGGTGGATGCGCTCGAGCGGCGAATCGGTCCAGAACCGGCACTGCCCGTCGAACGGTTCCAGCTCGTTGAAGTGTTTGCGCAGCCGACGCCCCTTTTGCGGCACGAGATCGTCCAGGAAGCCGATCGGGACGGTGCGCTGGCGGGCGGGTGGCGTCACCTGCAGCACATCGCCGTACTCGACCGGACCGGCGGTGGTGGTCACGGTGGGCGTCACTCCCCCTTTCTTTGGGGCCGCCGCTGACGTTGCCTGCGCCGTGGTGGGGGGCGGATTTGTGCCGTCGTGGTAGTTGAACGGAGGTATGCGCTTGCTGGCACTGTTGTGGCTGCTGCTGTTGCTTCCGCTGCTGCAGCGATGCATCACAAAGGCCATCTCTGACTCATGGTCCACCAGGTTCGGGGCGCTCGGGCAGCGCTGCCCGCTCGCGAGCCGTTCGCCGCCCGTCGCCGCCACCAGCCGATCGGTGCTGCGGGACCGATGGCGATGTGTCACCGCACTGACCCCATTCTGCCGATCGCTCATCCTGCTTCACCCGTTTCCCCCTGTCTGTGTGTGTGTTTGTGCAAAACTCATCAAACTGCCCGTAATGCTGCAGCGTCCATTGTGTTGGTCCTTGCCACACTAAATTGCTCTCACTGGCAGTGAAAATTAAAGCACAATGGGAAAAGGGCGTACGTGTGCGTGTGTGCGTGTGTATGTGTTTGTTGGATTTCACAGCTTGTTTGTCAACATATCGATTGGTGAGGAATTTCGTGATAAGGGCGCGAGCTACGGGGGCGGCGAGAGCGCGGACGCGCCTGACAGTCTGACGTCAAGGCCGTCCAACGGTTTGCGGTTTGTTGGTTGCACAGCAACTTTCGTTTCTATTCCTTTAACTTTGCTATTTTAACTACGAAACGATGATCGGTCTGCTCGAGAAATCCCATCAAGCGAGCGGTGGACAGTGTTTACAAGTTCAGCTTCTTCCTTTGCATGTTGCTTTTCGAGCATTCTCTGTCGGAGCTGTCAAAACGCCTGTGCCTGTCGGACGGCTCGGACGTATTTATTTTACGCGCCTTTTTGAATTGGCAAACTTTTGCTTCCCGGTTTTTGAGAAGGTACGTTAAGCAATTGAAAACATTACATAAATGTACTTTTTTGTATTTTCAAGATGAAATGAAGCGCGATATTCATTTTTGTCGAAACACGCAACCCGGTGGACAAAAGTGTGCTGATTTTGTCGGATAATGATGTTGTGTAGCGTGCCCGTCTAGCGTGTGATAAAGCAACATCAAAACAGCCGCCGCCTATGTCAAGATTGGCCGCCAGATAAGTTCTCAGTCGGTATATTTTCAACTGCATCAAGGACCGTAAAGATATCAGGTCAAGTTATAAGCCCGTTTTGACAGCTAGGTGGAAGAAGAATCGACGAAGAAAACTGACAGTTAGTTTTCCGCTTTTGGCGAACGCTTCAAGTTATCGAAGAAAATTTTCCATTTTAAATCACGGACTGTGTTCTAATTAACCAAAATATTCACCCAAATTGATCTCCACCAAATATCGACCATGCAAAACGTAAAAAATCCATCAATACATATACAAGCGGAAAACCATCTGTCAAAATCGGAGCCCAGGGGGGGGATCGCCAAAAGCGCTATAACTACACCTCATTATACATTCCACCTTGAACTGCATGCATTATTCTGCAAAAGAAAATTAAGCTTTTTTTTACCAAGTTTAGGAAATGATGCTGCACCATTTGTTCAAAGTTGACGTTTTCAGAATTGTGTATTTATTGCTTATTTACTTCAAATCGTGCACGCATTTTCATTTGAATACAGTCAGAATTCAATGGTTGAACGGTTTTTAGTTGGCATGCTTTTTAGTTGAACGCTCGATAGTTCGCTGACAGTTCAATTAAAAAACATACGTTTGTATGGGAAAACTGGTTTTTGAAAATTTCACAAAAATCTCATGGCCTGCCGAGAAAAAATTCATAACTTTTTTGTATGGAAAAACGTACCAACTAAAAAGCACATATTCAATAGTTGGCAGGGAATCGAAGTTCAACCAATGAGTTCAGACTGTATGACAAACAATCATGTATGTTGATTTTATTTTTTTTATTTTTTCGATGGATAAAATGTGAATAAGTGAATGGTCGGGTGGATAGATACGTGGGTATCAACACCAACGACTAATACTAAAATCTCACTTGCTTCAGTGTTGGTGGTTTCCTTAGGAGTTTAGTATGTTTTATAACCGTATCGCCATTATAGTTCTAGCGATGCATAACCCAAGTGCCACAAATCCACTAAACGACCACTAAACGGGTTCTAAACGACTCAAGCTCATTCCCTCTGTACTGTTGTATAGTTTCATATTGAAATTATCCATCGCTAGAAGTAGAACGGCGATACGATTGTTTAAATACTAAACTCCAACGGAAACCACCAGCACTGAAGCAAGTGAGATTTGAGTAATGGTCGTTGGTGTTGATACCCACGTATCTGACCACACGACCATTCATATAGATTTTTGCTCGGAAAGTTAGAAGGCTATATAGGTCATGATAAGATGAAACTTGTCGAAACACATTGCAAGAAAAGGATAGCAATATAATGATGAGTTGTAATACGCCATCTATTGATCAAACCAATGAATCTGTGGAGCTTTCATTTTTTTTTTTCTATGAATATTAAATTTTCCAGTCGTTTAAGCTTAATCTGTGGCGCTTGGGAACTTCAATGCGAAACCATACAACAGTACAGAGAGAAGGAGAAAGCTCTCAAATCTAAGGCCGAAAATACACGGACCGGAATTTCGCGGCCGCGGAATTCCGCTTGCTGAAAAATGTATGGATATGACAGTTCGGGAAAGTTGCCGTTGACACTTTGTATATGGGTTTGACAGCAGGCGGAATTCCGCGGCCGCGAAATTCCGGTCCGTGTATTTTCGGCCTAAGAAAGCTCCACTGTGTAGCTATCCCATCAATAGATGGCGCCACCAGCTTTTATCCTTTAAAAAAACACTAGTCGTTCACCGTCTGCTAAACGAAGTGATTTTGTATTCCCGTTTAGGTTGAGTACTTGAGTCGTTTAGAATCCGTTTAGTGGTCTTTTAGTGGATTTGTGGCACTTAGGATTTCTCAATAGCACGGATATACGGACAGCCGTATAAAAGGTACTCGGATAAACGGCGTCCCACTTTATCAAAGACATTTGATCACTGCTAAATGCACTTCAATTCCCATTCATTTCGACGGTGTTTACAAGGCGATTAGAATACCTTTTAAGGAAGCTTGCTAGTAGGATAACCACTTTTGTACTTTCATTTGAAATTTGGGAACAAGTTTTGAAAGTTATTTTTATGTTGTTTATAGCCTACAACGAAGTCGATGAAGCACTTTTTGCTATTTGCTATACTATGCGATAAATGTCAAATAGTTATGTGTTTATTTTACAGCCAAAAGAGCAGCTTTGATACAACCACGGATACTGTAAACGGCAAATTCAAACTTTTCTCTGCTGCATGTTCTGATGTTACTTTGCATGAAGCGTAGAATTCTCTCGCCAAAGCCACTGTCATGAGATGTCGTAGGTTATCTTCTCAGCCGCAATTGCGATGCGTCTAGAACCGGCAAATCGGCGATGGAGGCTACAAACTGACGTCACACAGCCCAGCCGCCAACGGCCAACATTCGCTCGCCGGGGATCCACCGCTCAAGGTCAACCGCCAAACTCGGCCACCATAAACGCACTGCCGCCGTTTGACATTTGCGCTGCCGTTCGCACCAGAGAGAGAGTGCTGGTGTGTGTCGCTCGGAACAAAAATAGTGTCGTATTGGGAATCGGGAAAAAAGTTATCCCCGCAGTAGCAGCAGCAGCAGCAGCAGCAAGGCAGAAAAAAAGACAAGAAAAAGAAAGCTTACGCATCCGTGGTAGCGCGTAAGCAAAGCGAAAGGCCCTTCTCCTCGTACGACGCGCAGTGTGTGTGTGTGGTGTTTGGTGGGGTGGGTGAAATTTGTGCGTGTTCGATCGCGAACCTTCCGGACGATATCCCTCCCCTGTGGGAAGAGGGAGGACCACGGGGAAGTAAGGAACGGTTGGCAAGGATTGTTGTCGATTGTGTGGTGTGCTTTCCGTCGCAGCTTGGTGAGGAACCAGGTGAGCAAAGGCATTGCCAGGGTTTACGGGGGGTTGTTTGGGTTAGCGCGAGTGACATTTCCGGAATTGCGGTCGTTCGAAACTCTAGAGGAAGGAGTAGAAGCTTCCGGTCTATTCTAATGCACTCTCTCACACACATACACACACACACATTCAAATCTGCCCGCTTTCCCTCCCGTCGTTTCGCTCGCTTATCGTGCGTGCACGTGTGTGTGTATGTGTGTGTTTATGACAGCTGCAGCGCATTCGTTTGCATTTTGCAATCGTCTTTACAAAATTTCCCTTTTCTCCGTTGCAGCATCTGAGAGAGAGAGAAAGAGAAAGAGAGAAGGAGAGAAAGTGTGTCCTGCACCATCAACTACAACAGCAACACCAAACGCTCGGAAGACGACAGCGGGACAGCGTCCTCCTTTTTCCTCGCCTGTCGTCTACACCACTTCCATCCATTCTCCACCTTCACCTGTCCTCCTCGATCAGCGTTACGCCATCAACAACCGCACACCAGCAGCAGCGATCAACCGCCAACCGTGCAACCCAGCCGCGTATCAGCTGCCCAGAGCGGCAATCGGCGACCCGCGCGATAAACTCTGGTCGGCCACACACTGCTGCTGAGCTGCTGAGCCGGCGGACCGGTGGGGATAGGCGCAACCGTGTCGGGCAAACGCACCAGACGCCGCAAGCGAGCGGACGCGACGGAGGAGCCGCGGTGCGGGGACCGGCACACGGATAGCACGAGCTCGGACGGGGAGCAACCGCACGGTGCGGGTGCAGGGCTGGGGATCGGTGTGGAGGAAGCTGCCGGCAGCAGCAGCAGCAGCTCGGTGCCGGACGAGCAAGCCAAGGGTGAGGAAGCAGCAGCAGCAGCGACGACGGCGGCGACGACAACGATCCTAGCGGAAGGGGAAGGTGCCGATTCCGCCCTCGTGCCCGGCACAACCGCGCTCGACACCGAGGAGCGAGTGACGCCGGAGGAGAAGGAGGAAGCGGAACCGAGGGGCCAGCGAGACCCGGCCGACGGTGACGGGAGTGGCCACGTTAACAGCGGCTCGGCCGAGCGGAAGCGCACCGGCGCCGACAGCAGCAGCACGTGCGGGTCAGACGGAGGAGGCGGGCGGGCGGCGGCGGCGGGTGGTGGTGGCATCGCTGGTGGAGTAGCCGAGCGGCCGGACCGACTCGGACCGGACGGCGACAATCAGCCCGAACCGCACCGGCAGCAGGACCAGGCGGAGGAGGAGGACGGTGGAGACGCAGAGGAGGGAAGCGAGCAACAGGAAGCGGCACGAGGGCAGCAGCAGCCGGGCCGGGACGCCAGCGTCAGCAGCATGCCTGTGCGGGTGGATATAGTGCCGCCGCCGCCGAACAACTCCAAACAGCTCGGCGTCACCAAATCGCTTCTGTACAATGGTTCCAAGTTTCGCGGCTCCCAGAAATCGAAGGGCAACGCGTACGAGGTGGAAGTGGTGCTGCAGGTAAGCAGAGGGAGCAGGTCGCACGAAAGGGTACTGCGACGAACGCTAGCAGTGGTGGGAGCTCGGAATCGGTCTTACCCGATTCCGATACCGTGTACGAATTCCGATTCTGAAGTTGACTCCGGAGCCGATTCCGGAGTCGATTCCGGAGTTGACTGCGGATTCAGGAGTCGGGTTCGGAAACGAATCCACGATCAGAATCGGCTCCGGAATCGCAATTTGCTCCGATAACAGAATCAGGATTAATTCCAGGAATGGAATTAGTTCCAGAATGAGAATCTGTTCATGAATAACAAGTTTCCGAAGCGAAATCATTCCGGGAATCTTCTTGAGAATGGATCGTTTCCAAGTAAATTTGGTAAATTTTCGGCTATCAATACGTAGGATCATAGGATTCATACGTCTCTTCTTATGGAGATGCCGAAACTGACTTCGTTTCAAAACCGATTCTGATTTTGGAGCCAATTGCGATTCTAGTGCCGAATTCGATCCCCGAACCGATCCCGGAACCGATCCCGGAACCGATTCCGGAACCAATTCCGAAGCCGATTCCGGAGCCAATTCCGGAGCCGATGCCGGAACCAACTCCAGAACCAATTCCAGAACCGATTTCGGATCCAATTCCGAAGCCGACTCCGGAGCCAATTCCGGAGCCGATTCCGGAGCCTATTCCGGAGCCGATTCCGGAACCAATTCCGGAGCCGATTCCGGAACCAATTCCGGAGCCGATTTCGACTCCGGAACCAATTGCGGAGCCAATTTCGATTCCGGAACCAAACCCGGAGCCGATGCCAGAACCAACTCCAGAACCAATTCCAGAACCAATTCCAGAACCGATTTCGGATCCAATTCCGAAGCCGACTCCGGAGCCAATTCCGGAGCCGATTCCGGAGCCTATTTCGGATCCAATTCCGACGCCAATTCCGGAGCCGATTCCGGAACCAATTCCGAAATAAATTTCTGAGTCTATTCCGTAACCAATTTCGGAGCCGATTCAGATTCTGGAACCAATTCCGAATCCGAAGCCGATTCCGGAGCCGATTTCGGAGCTGATTCCGGAAACTAAGTCCGGACCTACTCTCTGGAATCGATTCCAGAAAACTTAGCAGCTAGTCGAAATCGATTCCGACAAAAACTTTAGTTTTTCCCCAAATTATATATTTTTTATCACTAGAACGGAGGCTAATTTCGACCCCCTTTTCTTTCTTTTTTTTAACCCATTACTAGCACGTCGACGAAGCAAACTCTTATCTGTGCGGATATCTCAAAATCACCGGACTGACGTTCGAGTTTCCCACCCTGACGACCTTCTTCGATGGTGAAATTATCTCGAAAAAGTATCCCTTCCTGACGCGCAAATGGGACGCGGACGAGGATGTAGATAGAAAGCATTTTGTAAGTGTTTGTCTGTGTGTGTGTACGCGTAAACGGTAACGGACGGTTGGCATTTCATGCTTTTCTTTGCACTTGCATTTGCAGGGAAAATTTGCTGCCTTCAGCGAGTACCAGAAGACGTTCAACTCGGACGACTTCGACTACGACGCGCTAGCGAAGAGTGACTACGTGTTTATGCGCTGGAAGGAACACTTTCTGGTAGGTGTTGCGCTGGTGCACAGGCGGGAAGGAAAGGGGTTTTCGGCTTACGTTTCATTCTATTTCATTCCCAACCAGGTACCTGATCACAAGATAAAGAACATCAACGGTGCGTCGTTCGCCGGGTTCTACTACATCTGCTTCCAGAAATCGCAAGCCGTTATGGAGGGCTACTACTATCATCGCTCCTCCGAATGGTAGGCAACTCTGCTCTGGTTTGTGTGTCCTGTCCCCCCTTTCACTGACTCGCCTAGTTTTTTTCTCGCCAACTATCCCGCCCACAGGTACCAGTCGCTAACGCTGCAGCACGTGGCCGAATCCTGTATTCAAATTTACGAGTTTAGATAATTTCCCGTTGTCCCCCTGGTAGCCGAACGGGAGGATGAGAGTGCTGGTGTGGTGATGGTGGTGGTGGTTGACAATGCAGCATGGCCGTCGCCAGTTGCCGGTGGGCGCGGGTGGGGTAAAGGTAAACCCCACAAGCCGGGGGTTTTCTTACCAGTAAGTGTCGCTAACCACACACACACACACTCAAACACGTACACGTTGCTAGATTTTGAATGGTTTTTCTTTTTTTTCTTCTTACGTTTTAAGCCAAAGTATGGCAATTGCGACGGAATGTGTCCAAAACTTAGCTATTAGTATCTAAAACTTGCAACAAATTAACGACAACGAAATGCCGGACGTCGTGCTGGCCGAAAGGATTAGCCTATTAGCGAGACAGAACAGGGGGAGGGGAGAGGGAGGGGGGGAGGGGAGAGAGAGTTAGTGAGAAAACGTATGGTTCAAGTAAAATTAGCACAACGAACAAAAACAGCAAACACATTTTTGACCACACACACGAAAAAACAAACAAACAAAAGAAATCGTAACGCAAGATAACAAAACGTAACGAAGGCGGAAAATGAAAAAAAAGGATGGGATTGTTTATTTTTCAATTATATAATTATTTAAATTACAAATGATTATCCGCTCATTGCTAACTTTATGTACGTTAGTTATGTATAACAAATATCTTTTTTTTTAAAGAAGAAGCTATTACTAAATTATATCTAGTGGGCATACCGGTAAGTGTGGTTGCCTGTTCTGTGTGAGTGAGTGTGTGTGTTGAAATTTCTACTTTTTTTTCCTTACAAAATAATGAACAGACACAAGCTTACATATTTCAGCAGGCAATATTTTGCAGGGAACCAGTTTATACTCATTCACACACACACACACACACACACACACACACACACACACACACACACACACACACACACTACAGGGTTTTCCAGGAGTTCTAATAGCTGTGGGACACCTTATTGACTCTTTCTTACATGAAATGAACTTATTGTATTGGGAATTGAACTCTCTAGCATCCTTGTTGAACAAATCGAACTGGAATTTCCAGCGAGCCTGTCCAAAAAGGGTACCATAGAGTCCAATTATCAACATATGAAGTTCACTTCCAATAGGAAAGAATCAAGGAAGTGTCCCACAACTATGAGAACCCCTGGAAAACTCTGTATAGAAAGGAATAGGGAGTTTTCGATTTTACGGGTTGCGTTGATATTACATTATACCGTTGCCCGTGAAGGGTTGTAATAGTTCATTAATTGCTTGCTGCTCTTTGGATTTTTGCTTCATTTTGTTGAAAAAGTTTCTCGCCGACCCTTCTTCAGAGTGGTCAGAGCTATCGTTCACAAGGCAATGCGGCGTGTGCTTGTGAGTGTGTGTGTGTGTGTGTGTGTGACAGCGTGCGGGAGTCAATGTACAGATAAGACAGTTTAAGAAGACATTAAACAATATAACAAACGCCCGAAAGCTGTGCCCGGGCGAGGAGAAAGCTCCGATACACGCAATAGCTACTAGTTGTAATGTAATGTCCTAATCTGCCTCCTGCACAATAATCATGCAGTGAAACCCGAACATAGCAACAGCAGCAAACCAACAAACAAACAACAAAAAGACAAATGAAAAAAGATGAATTCAAATGTAATTAAACGCAGTTATAACCAAGTGTTTTCCCCCATTTTACCATGTTAATATTAATAGAAAGCCCCCCCTCAAACAACAGCAACTAAAACCCAACCGGCACACACTTCAGAACAAAGGTAAAGGAGCATGGGGCATAGTTGACTCAAGCCAAGGCACACGTAACGCGTATTGAGCCAATAAAGCAAAGTAAATAGTATAACTCTTAAAAAAAAAGACTGTAACGGAAGAAAAACACGTGCTGTGGTGTGGCGTAGAGTGTGGCGCGCGCGCGCGCAATCGCTCTCTTTCTATCTCTCTCGCTCTCTCTGAGTGTATGTGTCCTGGGGTGGACCAGAGGTGGACACACTAGCAGGTTGTAGAAAGTAAGCGATAACAAACAAATAATAAAACAAAAAGCAAATAAAACTACGAGAGAAGACGCACCCAGGCAAGCGTAATGTACATTGCAGCGGGGCCAGCTGCTGCGCAAAAATGTGCGCACTTAACAATCGCGGCCCCCCCCCTTGACTTGACTTATCGAACGGGTCAGCCCGCTCATAATCGTCTGGCCGAAAAGGTCAAGCAATCGCCTGCCTGTACCTCTAGCGCAATCAGGTAGGGCGGCAAACGGGCAAACGCGATGCGAGACGCGAGATAAGACGCGCACAAACCCAACCGTTAGCAGATATTTGGAAGAGCAATATTGAGGCGGCGATGGTGTAGGTATTTGGTTGTTAGCACGTGTACATCCTTCGTTTTTAGGGTCGTTGTTTTCCAACCAACCATCCAAGGTAACTGCGACGCAAAATGGTGATACCCCCGCATACAGTTGGCCGCACAGCAGCAATTCCGTTCGTGTCGCTTTCGGGGCGGCTCTTCACGATGAGTCCTCCCCAACCCTCCCCCCCAAAACAAGGCGAGATAAAGACTTGATTGTTGTATGTGGACATAGGCACCAACCAAAAAAAAAACTAAGACGAATGATCTTACATAATCGCAAGTGTAGCAGTTACCGTGCTGGAGATTGTGTGTATGTGTGTGTGTAGTGTGCTTTCTTCGTTCTATTCGTTCTCTATAAATAGACCCGGGGCGGGGTGAACAACCTCTTTGCAACAGAACAGTGTATTTTACGTTAACTAAAAGCTAGGCTCCTCTCGTTAATGGCGCTTTACTATATTTTTGCTGTTATGCTGTGTGCCTCCCATCTCCCAATCAAGCAAAGAATGTGACGTATGCTTACTTGAAGAAGAAAAAAAAACATTACTGAAATGTGTATTCTCATCATCTGGTACTAAAAAACAAAAAAAAACAATGGCCAATGAGATTCGGTTTGAAGGATGAAACAAGATGTTGTGGACTGTTTTGAGACGGAAGAGATACTGTAAAGAAATATATACATATTGATATAAACAGAAGCAGTAAGCGAACTTTGGAGTTTTCGTTGTTCTTTGTATAAAAAATCTGCAAGCGATAAAGCAATATAGCTGTACAGAATGTACGATTCACGCCCTAAGTTTCTCCGACGGCTAGGGTCCTGGTGGTCTTTGAGGTGTAGGAATGTACTCTAGAACTTAGTAATTTGTGGAGCTCATTGTAGGGACAATCCATTTCTAACAATGTGTCTCGAGAATGTTTGTGATTCAGTGCAAATACTATTGTTCCTAACAATCCCTGACAAGGGATTGTCAGAAATTGCTTTGGCTCGCTATCCAGAGGTCCTAGACCGGTCAGAGTTCACATCTCTGTTGGTCCTTCGGGTGTTGCAATGTCTCAAAGTCCTCTGGGACTCAGAATTTGTTTAAAGGTTATAGAGTTGGGATATATTCTCGAGACGCTGACGAGATATTGTTTGACAGGAAGCATCCCAAGTTCGCCTAGAGCTCCTCCGATGATTCTGAGCTGAACTTCTAGGCAATTTTTGAAGTATAGGAACATCGACGGCTCCCTGAATAATGCGTCTCGAGCATGCATTGCAGATGTCGATGTCTCAGGTTCTTCCAAAGGCCCTATGACCGTTCAGGATTCACATCCCTAATGTAGTAATCTGGATGTAGGAATGTCTCATAATCCTCTAGAATTCATCAAAAAGTTTGTGGAGATCAAAGTGCAGGGATGTTTCCTTTCTAACAATTCGCCTTGGGAATATCACCCAAGTTCATCTAGAGCTCATTCGATACTTGCAATGCTGCAATGTACTCGAGAGAACATTTCAGATGTCGATGTCTCAGGTTCGTCCAAAGGCCCTATGACCGTTCAGGATTCACGTCCTTAATGTAGTAGTCTGGATGTAGGAATATCTCATAATCCTTTAGAATTCATCAAAAAGTTTGTGGAAGGATGTTTCCTTTCTAACAATGCTTCTTGGGAATATATCTCAAGTTCGTCTAGAGCTCATCCGATACTTGCAATGCGCCTCGAGAATGCATTGTAGATTTTGATGTCTCAGGTTCGTCCAAAGGCCCTAGGTTCGAACAGTAATCACGTCCCTAATGTAGTAATCTCGATGCAGGAATGAATGGTTCGTCCAAAGGCCCTAGGAGCTTTCAGGATGTAGGAATGTCTCAACATCCTTTAGAGCTCACAAATGTGTGGAGGTTTCCTTTCAAACTATGGGTCTGGGGAATATATCCCAAGTTCGTCTAGAGCTCCTCAGATACTTCTTAGAAAAGAGTTTTTAGGAATATGGATGGCGCCCTGAACAATGCGTCTCGAGAATACATTGTGGATTAGGATGTCTGAAGTTCGCCAGGGCGTTGGTTCCTTGAGATCCTAAAGGTGCGTCAATATCTCTAAATCTTCGACATTTCAATAGTTGTTGGAATTCATAACAAAGAAAAATTCTAGCAAAAAAAATAATGGAAAGTTGTTTTACCTTGTAGTAAGCACCATTCCTTCTACAAACACTGCATCCCGATGCAAGTCGCTGCTGATGTCCATATCGCAAGCTAAAATCGTTCCTACATCCCATGCCTATACCTTACGAACTTGGAAATTGTACAGCAAGAGAATCAGAAAGGTCTCCTCAAGGTAGTAACGACAGCTGCAATCATATATTCAATTGGAACAGCTCCTTTACAGGCAGCGTAAATATATTTATCGCACCATTTCACCGCTGCTCTCTCCCTGCTTCTAGCCGACTTACTCTATTGCATTGATTACAACTATCATTCCTCCCTCCTTAGCAGACGAAGGCAATTGGATTGGATTTGCTCGCCTTAAATCTCTCCCTCTCTTTCTTCTAAAAACTTTAAATGACAGCAAAGTGTGCCCCCTCCCCACGCCTGCCGGTAGTGTGCGAGGACGCGAAGGAGGGCTTTATAATGTAATTCTTATTTTTAAAACAAATAAGTGTCTCCCCCCCCTAGCATCGTGCGCAGTGCTCCACCAGCCGAAAGCAAGTGCTGCTGGCTCCGGTTGTTGATCGGGGCTGCTTGCGCTTGATCGGTGGCAGATCTGCTTTGATCCGTTCAGATTGACTTGATGAGTGTTGACGTATCGCGCTGGCCGCGGCTGATCGGGCTCGGCTGAAGGATGCCCCCGGTCGCTAGTGGATGGGTTACGCGAACCGGCGCGTTTGCCACTTCTGGCGCTGCTGCGCTCGATTGCTGCTGCTGCTGCTCCAGGTAGGTGAGACACTCGCGGATGGCGTACAGGAACTCGTCCGCATTCTCCGCGGTAAACACCATCGGCGGCTTCAGCTTGACCACGTTGTCGTCCGGCCCGTCGCTGCTCACCAGTATCCGGTGGACGGTTTTCATCCGCTCGACCACCGCCTTGGCGGCGCGGGTCGCCGGCAGCCGGCGCTGCCGGTCCGCCACCAGCTCGATGCCCACGAACAGGCCGGTACCGCGCACATCGCCCACCAGCTGATACTCGTACGCCAGGGCCCGCGACTGCTCCAGCAGGTAGCGGCCGACGCGCAGCGCGTTCTCCTGCAGCCGCTCCTCGTCGATCACGCGCATGACCGCGTTCGCAATCGCGCACGACACCGGATTGCCACCGTACTGGAATTGATTGCGGAAAACCGAAATGCATCAGCAAACAGAAACAGAATAGACATTCCTTCTCCAACAAAGCAAAAAAAAAAGTGAAGCATACCGTGTTGAAGTAGCAGACGCCGGTGGCGGCAAAGCTTTCCGCAATCTCGGGCGTAGTGACGACCGCCCCGACCGGATGCCCGTTGCCCATCGGTTTCGCCACCGTCACGATGTCCGGCACGATGCCGTGCGGCTCGAACGCCCAGTAGTGCGTGCCGATCCGCCCGAAGCCGACCTGCACCTCATCCGCGATCGTTACGCCACCGGCCTTGCGTACCGCGCTGTGAAAGAACGCAAGCAGATTTCATCAATCAAGTTGTCCGCGCACGTGGCTGCTGGCACGTGGCCGTGGCCGTACTTACTCGTACACCTTCTGGAAGTAGCCGGCCGGCGGTATGATCTGCCCGCCGCAGCTCTGCAAACTCTCCGCAATGAAGGCGGCCACACCGGCCGGGCTGCGGTCCAGCAGCCGCTGCACCTCGTCCGCGTACAGCTGGCCCAGGTCGGTACCGTCCGGATAGTCACAGTCGCGGTACTTGCCCCGGTACACGTCCGGGCACGGTGCCTACAATGCGGGGATGGGGGGAAATAGTGCAATGAGGTTGTGTGTTTTGCAAACAAAACAAAAAAAACCCTCCGGCGGCCCATTTACTTACCACGTGCACAAAGTCGGGCTTCGGGTCGCCGCCCGGTTGGTTGAATTTGTACGGCGAGATGTCCATCACGGCCGAGACGTGACCGTGGTAGGCACTGCAAGAACAACGGGGGACCATATTGTTAGAATTGTATTTCAGCTTAAATGTAATTTGAAGGTAGTGATGAACAAATTCCTTATTTTTGGGACCAAAACGGAAAGGAACGGAACTAGATCCTTGGAGTGGATGCTAATGGTTTTTATTGGGTTTTGCATAAAAAAGTAAACTATTCGCTTCAAGAATTTGACTCATAACCAGTGCTGCAAAATGTCACTGTCAATGTCATAAAAAATCTGACTGAAACAACATCCATATCAGCGTCACGTACTCAATTGTGATAATCAGAGGTGATACTCAAAACGTTTGGGGTCAAAATGTCACGAAGCATTACATTTTTGCGATCATCGCTTGGTCAGTCAGTATGTCATGACTTTTTTTTTGCTGTGATCAGTTTTGCAAAATGTCACTGACATAGTCATGACAAATTCCAGCTGAAACAAAATCATGTCAGTATCACGAGCTTTACTGTGATGATCAGAGGCGAGCCTCAAACAGTTGGTGCGACCATCACATGCTTGGTGACATTTTGTAAAACCAACTCTTGATCAGTCACTTGGTCGCGACATTTTCTGTCGGTGATCATCGCGATGGTCATGGGAGATATGCACAGCTTGTCAGTCACAGTATAGCGTTGGACTCAAAAATTCACATGTCGTGTTCAGCATGTCATGACGCACTTTTATTGACTATCAGCAATGAGCATCAAGCTACCACGGATATGTTCATTGTTTTCGTTGGTGATAATCTCGTGATACTCATGACATTTTGCAGCACTGCTCATAACGACAGTGTTTGTAGAATATCTTGAGATTAAACTAATTGTACCAATTTGCAGCAATATCGCTTAACATAAAAATCTTTTTTTACAATTAACATGCATCGATATGCTTGTGATCGAAGCGTGTGGGAATGTCTTTACCATCCAGTAGTAGTTAGCTTCCGTCGCTTATGGTGACGACCTATGGCCCAGACGACTTATGCTATTTGAATCCAATAGGACTCCCAAAACAACTCCTTACAAAAGTTGTTAACGAACCAAACAAATGCAAAAGTAAAACAAAAAGACTGATTGCGCCATCTGACTGTGGAGTCAGTCTGATATGCCGCTTTGTGGAACTTTTTACATCGTTTCGAAAGCTTTCTCCTTTTTTCTTTACTGTTTTGTTTTGGCAATTGTAGTAATGCAAGATCAATCGATCCATCGAAGGATCGGAATGACTCGACCAGGATCGGTAGGACACTAATGGGAAGGTGAAAAACTAGTGATGGGTAAAGTTGGTTAAAATCTAGAGTCGACCCCGATCTGACGCCGATAATTTCGGAACCGACTCTGGAAGATAGATCCGCTCAGCATTATCCCGAGTCGTTCGAGTCGGTCTTCAAAACAAAGGCCTGTATACGCAGTGCTAGAGCAAAGTGAAAAACAAAAAAAAAAAAAAAAAACACCACGAAATGAAAGCCCTGATAACAAGCTCATTGTACCGGACAGCTCCAGTTAACTCCGATCGACTTCCATTCCGATCGACTCCGATCAACTCCGGACTACTCCGACTCTGGGTGACTTCGGACGACTCTGGACGATTCCGGATGACTCCGGACGACACTGACCCGGACGACTCCCGAGTCGGCATCGGACTAACAATAGTCGGAGTTGGAACGGAGTCGTGAGTGCGCTTCAGAGAGCACATCATCAATTAATGCGTTGTGTCATATTATTGTAACGCAAATTGAAAGCTCTAAATCAAGTATTTTGCACACTCGTTTGGATGTTAGTTCCACACTTGGTTGGAGCACACAAAAATATGGATGTTAGTTCCAATGTCCAGGATGGTGTGTGGTGTAAATTTATGAAATATGTGTGCTCTTCTTCTTCTTCTTCTTCTTCTTTTATTTGACGTTACGTCCTACGCAGACATTGCCGGCCTATACAGGCTCTCGAGACTTAATTCATTACCACAACACACAGCCGAATTTAGTCAAATCCTTGCCACGGGGAGACGGTCCCATTCTAGGTTTGAACGCATGACAGGCATGTTATTGAGCCGAACGAGTTGACGACTGTACCACGGGACCGCGTGTGTGTTATATCGCAAAATTGTTTCAAGAGTTACCGATTGGAAATGAACAGAACAGCTAATAAGCATTTTTGGGAATTAAAAAAATGACCTCGAGACCTTGAGGCTTCAATTCCTGGGGATCCTTATCCATCACTAAGTAATTCTCTTTTCTAAGGCAGCTAAGGACAACCCTGGGCGTTAGATACTTACTGGTCGAGCGTGATCACCTCGTGCCGGCCGGTGTGCTGGCGGGCGAGCCGCAGCGCCAGATCGTTCGCCTCCGAGCCGGAGTTGACGAAGTAGCAGACGGACAGGTTGCCGGGCATCTTTGCCGCGAGCGTTTGGGCGCACTGGACGAGCTCGTCGTGCAGGAAGCGGTTGTTGGTCGACAGGGTGGCCAGCTGGCGCGTCCCGGCCTCCACCACCTTCGGATGGCAGTGTCCAACTGTGGGGCGGGAAAGGGTGGGAGGAAGGAAGGAAAAAGAGAAAGGAGGACCTCGATCACTATCCATTTCTGTGCTGTTGTTAGTTGCTTAGTTGCTTTTAGTCTTGTTTTAGAAATTCCCAGATGTTGGAATTGCGTCGGACCACTTCAAAGCTGCCGTTGGGGGATTTTGAGCCATTTTGAAAGAGCGACATAGAGAGAGAGAGGGAGCGTGTGTCCACGTGAAGGTCCCTTTTTTATTGTTGGACGATGTTGAAGAGCTAGTTCTTTCCGTGTTGCACCACAAATAGCCGCCGCTGGTCGCGATAACCCACTGGGGTGCCGCCCGGTCTGACCGATAAGCATTCGCTCCCCTCCTGCCCTCCGGTTTGACGTCAAATGTGTCGAGAGAGATGGCCTCGTTGCGCTGTTTACTGATTCGTGATCCGTGCGGCTCGATAAGAGTGTCCCACCATTCGGTCATCCCTTTCGGGGGGGGGGGGTTTGCTCACGCGATTAGCAGCCACTAAGCAGCACGTGAACAACCCGTGCGTGGTTTGAGCAAGCATCAGTCTTATTTTTACCCTCTTCTAGGATGGTTTTAGGGACCACCCGTCACCCTGCCACTCACCGTGCGCGACGTTGTTGATGCAGTCGAGGTACCGGGCACCCTGCTCGTCGTACATGTACTGGCCCTGGCCGCGCACTATCTTCAGCGGATCGGAGCGATAGAACAGCTGGCAGGATTTGCTGTGCGGAGAGAGAAAGAGAGAGAGAGAGAGAGAGGGAGGTATAGATTAGTAGGTTGTGGATGCGGCGCACGTGATCTCCTAGCGGGTGTAAGTCCTCGTACTACACAGCAGCTGCCTGGCTGCCGGCCAACCGCCAAACTCAATGATGATGCATCTTTTTGCTGTGTGTGTGTTGCTATTATCACCGGGATTAATGCTGCATATTTACACGTAACATCTCCTCCTTCTCCCTCCCTTGTCATGCCGCTGGCGCGTGCCAGTTTCGTGCAAGCGCTTGCAAGCGTAGTCAAGTGTGCAAAAACAAGCTAATCTAGTGCACTTGCTGGATGCCGTTTGATGCCATCTCCATCATTCATCGGATCATCCTTAACAAGCTCAACAAACGCAAACGCGGTGAAAAAAATCGCACAAACAACTCGCCATTCGCACGAGTTTGTTGTTGTTGTTGTGTTGTGCGGACGACCCCAAAACAAACAATTCAATTAAAGGGGAATAAACGGAGGCATGTAAAGTCCCCGCGTGATGTAGTTTGCGCCGCGGCGGGTCGTCACCATCCTCCATTGTTGGTGTTTCTACAATCCTGTTTTTGTATTCTATTGCTTTTGTTGTTGTTTATTTAAGCACTGGCAGCCTGTTGAGGAATAAAAATAATTTCACAAGGCTTTCGAGTACGAGAGCGCGCGCGCGCGCGCGCTTATTCTCACGCCCTAAAACCGTCCGCTTGGCCCTGGCTTTGACCGTGAATTTTCGCGCTGTGTAGGGCGGTTTGTTTTGCCCGCGCTTGTTGGCAGAACTGCTCCCCGAAAACGTTTTGCAGGAGGGGGGGAGCAAGCGAAACGGAAACATTCGTGTCTCATGCATTTGTGTTTGAAAGAGCGAGAGAGACAGAGCGAGTGAGAGAGGTGTGACATTGGTATCACTTTCCCCTCCCTGATGCTGAGTCGTCTTCTTCCGCACGGGAGGCACGTGGCACCAAAGGATCGATTTGTATTGTTGGTTTTATTTTTTTATTTTTTGGCAGACGACACCGCCTGACCTTATCAGGCCGGGTTGGGGGACCCAGTTAGACAACCAGAAAAACGGCGCTGCAAATCAGTCTACCGTCAGCCTGAGAGTGGACTAACGGAAACGGAAAAAAACAAAACGTTCTTTCATATCTCTCTCTCTCTCTCTCTCTCTCTCTCTCTCTCTCTCTCTCTCTCTCTCTCTCTCTCTCTTATTACTTCTCCCTCATGAAATTCAAACTGTTATTACAATTTGACTAATTCCACCTATACGAGTTATTAAGCGAAGCACACAATGCATCTGTGAAAAGACAATGCTGCTTACTGGCGACTCGCCACTTTGAAGCGTTTTTATAGGCGCAGTCATACATTTATCAATTATTTCTTTATTTCATCGCCATTTTGGTCCATTGCTAAAGGATAATTTGCGTATCTTCAACAACACGAGCCGTACTTTCAGACTTTCAGATTAGTTCAATGTCACCACTATTGATAGTGCTGTAACATTTGGGAAGTTGGAATTCTTCTGTCATTACATTTCATGACATTCACATTCTTCACACTACTGTAATATCGGGCAGGGAATTCAAAAATGGAATCAAACAACTAAAACGTGGGAAGCATTTTTTTAATATTTTGATCTTTCCTTGCATTAACGTGAAAATTGGCTTTTGTTTACTTGGACAGTTATCATAAATTCTTCTCGGTACAGAATCGACATACCGGATATCCGGATTCATCGTTTGAGCGATTGTATTTTCTCCATCCAACCGATTTCAATTCCATCTTCCAAGTGTAATAGGTATAGGTATACCTATATTACAACTATAGTCTGAGACTAGAATAAAAAGCAGAAATGATCCAAGAGAACATGCAGTCGTCAACTTGCACGACTGCACTCAGGACCGTATTCCAATGCGCAGGACCGACTATCCTGAGTACTTCAACAAATCGCCGATGGACAAGTTCATTTGTTTCTTAAGAAGGTCCCTAGGCCAAGTAAAGTTGTTGTGCCGAATTAGAAGCTTTGTGAGTTATCTATTCCAATTAAGGTCTGATTAGTGGTACAGTTGTCAAGTGTGTGACATGTCCGGCAAAGGTTCTTAAGGCTGGTTCTGAAGCGAGACTTTCCTGCTATGGGAAAACTGGGCAAGCCCTGGAAGCAGCCTACGCAATGTTGCTTTCAATAAAAAGCAGAATTTGACCTACAACAGGAACATAGTACATACATGCTATTCGTACGCTCTAGATGGGGTCCAGGAAAACCGCGTCTCGGTGATAAAGGATATAGGTGTTTGGCTCGACAATGGCCTCACATTCAGGTACCACTACGACTCTATAGTCAGCACGGCGTGGAAAACGCTGGTTATGATCAAGCGTATGGTCTGCGAAATCTCCAATCCACTCTGTCTGAAGGCTCTTTTCTGCTCGCTGGTGCGTCCTGTGCCCGGTAGCACGTGCAGAGGGCATTCACCAGATTTGCTGCTAGCAGATTACTTGGTGGGCTTTATGCATCTTTGCCCGGAGTCTAGGTGTCGGTTACTGGGTCTGGACTCCCTCGAAATCCGCCGCAAACATCCTTATTCGTTGCCTCCCGTCTATGTAATCAAACAGATGCGATAGATAGATTGCTCCACATTCGCCCTTCCTTATCAATTCCGAGACGCCGTTCTGCATGTGGTCGAAACGATCCGTGCCTGCGTGCATTGTTTTCGTTTAACTACTCATGTAACCTTTTTGATCTCAACATATCCCTGTCAGTTTTCCGTCTCCGTTTAAGATCCTCTATAAATTGCTCTTCCCATTTGTGACCATGTTACTTTCAGTGTTTTTTTTTAAATTCAGTAATTAGGATTAAGATAAACTAATTAATATAGGATAGTTTAGGATAGCAGAGTTAGTAAGGACAATATGTGTAGCCTGTAAGGCAGACGTATTGAATTGAATTGAATGTGTGAGTGCTAAGCGCAACACTAAAAAGGAGCCAAACAAGCTGCCAGAAACCACCAATTTGATGATGGGATACTTTAAAGCTGAAATCGAGCTGCCAGCAGCCTGCAAGTGAATATTTGTTGCGCGAAAAAAAAAATCGAGTGAAATGGAACCTGGGTTCAACGTGGTCAACGGCAATTGAGAACAATGGCAATTGTGGGCAAGCCAAACAGGTAGAATCTCGCAGCAGCTGCTCTCGGTGCGTAGAACACCTAAAAGCGACACTTCTTTTTTTCTTACTGGGGAGAGCGCAGGTACGAGGTCATGGGGTCATTTAGGACATATTCGCTCTCTTTTGAAAGAAAAAAAAACACACACACACTTACCCGATGTGTTTGTTTCGCAGTTTGATTGTGTCCGCTTTGGGCATCGTTTCGCACGCGTCCACCATGTTGAGGCTGTCTCGCTTGTCACCTGGTGTATCCCGAGGAAGGTCCCTTTGGAGCCCTGTTTCGGTGCTTTTTTTCTGCTCGAAAGACCGGCCCACACACACACACACACACACAATAACACACGTGCACAGGGAAAAATGGCGCCAAAAAAAGGGGGAACTTCCCTTTTTTCCCCTGTTGTTTTGTTGAGCGACGTAACACGCACAAAACCAAACACACAACACGCACACCAGCGACCGCGTGCGAGCTCGCGTCTGCCACTTCGGGTGTGAGGGTGTGAGCTGGGGTGACAGCCAATGGCGCGTCTCTGCGCGACGTGCGGCGGATGATAACGTCAAACTGAGGAGTCGCAGCCACCGGGCAGCACTATTTGTACTCGCCAAAACGGCGAACGGCAGCCCCAGGCAGACGCTCTCTCGCTCGCTCTCGCGCTCCGCTGTTTTGCTCTCGGCCTAGACCGCGCGCGCGGTAACTAGACCGATCTCGCACGGGGTACTTCGGCGAGGCGCGACCTCGGACCGCGCTCGTGTGTACCAAGCAACCGGCCCGCCCGCCCGCCCGTCTTCCCGCTCCGGCGCGCTTTATCTCGTGTCGGCTCGCTCTGTCTCTCGCTCACTTAAGCGTGTGGAGCTTGCTTAGGGCAAAAGGGATGGAGCGTTGGAGCTCCCGTTGGCGAACCAAAAAAGAAAACAAGGAATTCATCCCTTCAATGCCCCCCCCTTCCTCTCAGTGAGCCACTCCTTAAGGGCCGGTTTTGTGTTCCTTGCAGGCCTTGCACCACACTGGTCCGCTGGTGGGACTGGACTGGATCCGCACCCACCACCTCGATCCGCGCCTCCCATCCCCTATTGGTCGTCACGGAAACGGCGCGCAGGACTTGCAGTGCCCCACCCTATTGTCAACGTTGCCTCTCTCTCTCTCTCTCTCTCTCTCTCCGAGCTCCAATCCTTCCCCAGACACAAGAATGATTGACAGGCGGCTCCGAGACGGGCTCGGGGCTTAAAACAGCGAAACAGCACACACAAAAAAAGCCATAGATACCGAACCCACTTTTGAGGAAGCGAAGGGGAGGGGGGGGGAGACAGGAAAAGGTTACCCGCCGCTCCCTTATCAACACTTGCGCTACACTTGTTGTTTGAACCAGCCCCGAGATTCCAAACGGTGGAGGCCAATGTGCAGCGGAAATGATGAGCCCCCCGTCCCCTACATCTCACTCTCCCTCTCTCTCTCGCTTCACAAAAGTCGGTTTAAAAGAACAAGTTTTCTGATAAGTTCTCAAACGATGGTGGCTGAGACACTCGGCAACTGGGCGCTCTCTGGCTGTCCCTCCACCTGTGCCTGATTGCCGCCATGATGCGGGACAAAAGCGACCAGCAAAAGAAAGAAAAAAAATTGACACAAAAACGGCTCAGGTCTCAATAGGTCAAATGTTGCGTCAGGACAACAGCGCAGGGGGAACGACACCCCGTGATGTGGCTGTGATTAGACCGGTCCCGCTCACTGGCCACCGATTATGGGATTAAGTCATCGCAGGCAAAGAGCAATGTTTAATGAGACGTTAAAAATAGGTCCCCCACCACACATCAGGTTGATAGTGCGGTTCGGGTACGTCAGCAAACACAATCTGTGTCCTGACCCTTGGGGCCGACTTACACGCACCGGGTGGTGGAGTCTGGAGGCTTGTTTTTTGCGCGTTGCTATCTGGGCAGAGTGGCAGGAGACTCCGTGAAATACTACTCCGTCATCTTCAAACTCACCGCCTCCCAACACGTCTGCAACAAGCGCGAGAAGAAGTGTCGTCGAACCGCACAGCAGGGTCCGCAAGTGTCGCAAATCTACACCACAGCCAGAGAAAGAGAGAGAGAGAGAGAGAGAGAGAACGAGAGCAAATACACAATTGTGTTCAATCAACATTCATAAATCGTGAGATAAATAGGGCAACCAGCTCTAGCGCGCCTCTACCCCACACACATATGTGGGGCTATCATTTCTCCCCCTGGGTAGGGGGGGATTAAGCACAGCTGCGCTTTGAAGAGGAGATAGAAGAGGAGGAAATAAAGACAGGGGGGGGGGGGGGTGTACAAACACAGGGAGAGCGCGCACAAGGCGAACCAGGCAAATATTTTTGCTCGACACCCACAACAACACCACAATATACCCCCACATACGCCTTCACACTCCCCAGATGACAGTGCACAATTTGCAACGGACAAATACGAATCTATCTGAGAGGCTCCCCCCCCCCTTCTTCGCGAATCAACTTCACAAAGTGCTGCGCGCTCCTATCTGTCTCCTCTGTCTAAATACTCTGGGGGAGGAGATTTGCGAAAACCTCAGCCGCTTTGTGTTGTTTTCTTCGCACAACGTGTGGTTTTGTTGTTGTTATGGTAGACGGACGGACTCTTTTATAGTCCCTCTACTAAAACTCTCCTTCCTGTTTTTAAATTGCTTGATGTTGGGGTAAAGACGACAAATTTGAAATTAGTACCCGACTACTTTTTCTCCTCTCTCCAATAGCACTACGCTAATAATAATAAGCAGACGCGCGCGCGTAGAGATATGATTTTATTTTTATCAGATTCGATCGCACGCCCTGTTGTGCGATGGACGCGACCGCTCGCCACGGCACTGTTCGATCGTTCCCTGCTGCCGACGCTTGGAAGGCAGTTTTGTTCCTAGCAAAGCGTGTTTCGTCGCACGTTACTCTCTCACGCTGCGCGAGCCGCTTGGAACTTGCAACAAACCCCTATTTGCAGCCACGGCCAAGCTACCGGTTCCATTATCTTCACCTTTAACATACAGAGTGGTGTGCTGCCTTTTGTTCCGGCTATCGTGCAGGATGATTTTGACTGCCAGCCATTGTGTGGGAAAGGAAGCTTCCGAAAAGTTCCATAAAACGCAACGACATTTTACGGGAATGGCGAGATGGTGCCACAACACAAGGTGTCCAAGCGTTCTAAGTTAAAGTCCGAGGCGCGCGCGCGTCCCCTGTGTCTTCCCCAAGACCTCACACCACTACTCTCTTTCGCATGCAGGATTTGCGGTTAATTTTCTCACACACACACACACACAACAACAACAGGAAACCCCAAAAACGAATACCCCGGGCATGTGTAATAGTATATCAGTTTTATTTTTTATCATTATTTTCCTATTTCGTTTATTCTTTATTTGCCTTTCATTTGACGCCTTGTTTGTTTGTTTTTTTTTTGCTTCACATAAGACACATTTCAAATCCACTTTCAACTTGGGGGGGGGGGGAAGAGGAGTGGTGAATGATGATACCAACACATTTTTTATATATATATATATGCCATATCATATCCATAATAGATGCTTCCGCGCTGCATAGTCGCACCCCCCACACAGAAGCGTGAGGGATTAATAGGTAAAACAGAGGGGGAGGAGGGGATGAGAGAGAGAGAGAGAGAAAGAGAGAGAGGTAGTAAAATAAATAGGTAGAACACGATTGCGATTTGGCCGGAACCGCGAAACGGATCAACACGATGTTTTCGAGCGCGCACAAAAAACTTTGGAACGAACCTTCATTTTCTCATCAATTTATTCGCTCCCTTAGCTTAGGCTACATATTTCATGTATTGCTATGAGAGTGAGGTGTGGGCAGAGAGGTGGGGGGGGATGGGGGGAATGATTACTACAAGGGAAAGGAGTGTGTAACTATATCGATACTATATACTTCTCTTACAAACTATGCCTAAAGAAGAGGGTCTTGTGCGCATTTTCAAAATACGTCTCTCTGTGTGTGTGTGTTTGTGTGTCTCCTGAGCTTCTCTTTACGCGCGCCGTCACCTGCGGAAATGCGTGGCGATTGGAGAGAGAAAGAGCCGTCATCTGCTGCAGCGTTTTCTATTGCTTTTGTGAACAATTATTAAGTGAAAGGAGTGCTGCAACGTGGAGTGGAGCAACGTAATGTACATAGAATATGCCCGCACACACACACGCACACACGCGCGCGCACACAGGGTTGGAAAATGCGGGGGAGGAAAACGGACCGAGACACAGCGTAAGGATTGCTTTGTTGTTTTGCTTTTCTTTCATTCTAATTGCGGTCTGCGAACTCATTCATTACATCACATTTAGCCGGCAGACGGTTGGCAGACGCGATCTGCCGGCATCTGTGCTTTTTTGCATGCTGTGTGTGTGTTGTTGTTTAGTTGTTTAGTTTTTTTGTTGTTTTCTGTAGTTCTTCTTCTGTATTTTTGTTGCTTTTCTTTTCTCTTTCACGGGTTTTCCATGGTTTTAAAAGACACTTTTTAATTCTTAATGTTTTCATTTCGCACTTTCTACTTCTCTCTCACTCTCTCTTCTTTCTATGTCTCCTTTGCTCTCTCTCTGCCTCTCACGCTCTAACTACTTTTTTCCTCCTTTGCTCCCTTCTTTCTTACTTGTTCTACCAATTTCTTAATCGCTAATTCTATTACTCGGCTTTACTTTTCACATTCCTTCCCGTCCTTTTCCCTTCCTCTCCTGCTCCTCCTGGCTCAACATCATCAACCCGCCTGCTACACCATCCCCAACCGAACCCAACTGAAGTATGACAATTCGGCGGGGACGAGTGCGAGAGGCGGAAGATGATGTGATGCGACTCCAGCTTCTCTCTGTCCCCCCCCCTCCCCCTCGAGTTTCCAGCGGGTTCAACGAGTTGGACACGACGTGGGAACGTGGCGCTTTGATGTTGTATATATATCTATGTATGTTAAAGTGCGTTATTTTTAAATTTTATATCTTAATTACCCTCTCCCCTCCCTCGCCACCGCTCTTTTTACTTGTTCCTATAATAATTTCGATTCCTTTTTTTTATGTAGTACAATCGGCGCGCCGGTCTTTTCTACTGTTAATACCCCCCATCACTCGCTCTCTCTCTCTCTCTCTCTCTTTTTCATGAAAAGGAATCCCGTTCCCATTCTTACTAGAAAATAGTATTCTAATCTGTAACGATATCCCGCGTACGGTCATGTATTTATGTATGAGGATGTGTGTATATGTGTGTGTTTGTTTGTTTTTGTGTTTTTTCAACGGTTGAAAGGCGCGCCCACCCCTTTTGCTGTACTGCATATACCGTTTACCGGACAGATTTCTGTTTTTTTTTTCTGTTTCCAACATGTGTGCGTATGACTGTGTGTATGTTTTCTTTTCCCGTCTACCTACATCCCCTCTTCCCCCAACCAGCCCTCTTATAGCTTATGTCTGTATGTGTGTATGCGCGCGTGTGTGTGTGTGTGCTAATGACTTTAATCAAAATGAGATCTATACAAAGTTCGAGTACTGCTACCCCTTCCTCCTCTTGACCGCTCCTCTTACCACCACTTTTACTTTTCACTTCATTAGTGCACACACACACTCACACACACACATACACACACAGACGCTGTAATATTAAAGTGTTCGCGCTCTCAAATACTTTTAAAATAGTTCCTCCAAGGAGTAGGGTAAAGGGCCGACGAGAAGGAAGGCTGGAATCCATCGCATAACCGCGCAGTTTTACACTTTTTGAGTAGTTCTCTCTCTCTCTCTCTCTCTCTCTCTCTCTCTCTCTCTCTCTCTCTCTTTTTCTTGCTTTCTTCTCGTTACCGTACACAGAGGTTGTCTGTTTTTAAGATGTTTAAGATTTAGTTAACTGCAACGTGAAAATTATTTGCAATTTCCTCTTCTGTCTGTTTTCATTGCCCCCAACGGCTATACTTAATATTTCATCTTGTTGTAGTATGTGTGGGTGTGTGTGTGTGTGTGTTTGCAAACGCTTGCAATACTAATTTTCATTAACTGCACTACACGCACTCTCTCGACGGTAGACGCTCTCTTACATGTTATTGCGACTAATAAGGGGTTGTTATTCTTATTCTTCACTATTAAAAATGTGTTTTTCTCTTTCCTCTTTTTTTTATATATAATTTATGTATATATTTATAGAACGTTGCTTACTATTTCCTCTTAGTATATGCAGTTTCTTTACCATTACCGTTGCCTAGTTTCTCTCTCTCTCTATCTCTCTCTCTCTCTCTCTCTCTCTCTCTCTCTCTCTCTCTCTCTCTCTCTCGCTCGCTCGCTCGCTCGCTCGCTCCCTCTCTCTCTCTCTCTCTCTACCGTTTTCGTTACTCTGTGCTTTTCTTTTGTGTCTTTTCGCTTTTTCGCTTTAATGGGTTCTCTTCTGAGTTCTCAGTTGGCGGTCCCGTGGTACAGTCGTCAACTCGTACCGCTCAATAACATGCCCCTCTCATGGGTTCAAACCTAGAATGGGACCGTCTCCCCATAGTTAAAGGATTGACTTTATCTCCAGCTGTGTTGGTATAGGCCGGGCATGTCCGCATAGGGACCGTTTACGCCAAATAGAAGAAGAAGAAGGTTCTCTTCTAAGGAATAATATTCATTTCTGCCCACACACAGGCGTGTTTTGTTGCGTTTTTTTTTCTTTCGCTACCGATCGCTCGGGATTATTGGGCTGAAGGAGGTAAGGTTTGAAATGAGACGAATCAAATTCAACTACAGTTCAGCCCGTAATGGGCAATTCGTTACGCAAAATGGAATAATATTTGCAAAAAAAAAAATAAAAACAAAAGAGCTAAAAACATAAAGCCCTTCCCCTTGGATCGAGGCAGAGATACGCGAGAGTGAAGAAAATATTCGTTCGAAATTACAACTTACACGTCTAAATCAAATTAAAGAGAGAGAGAAAAAAAGGGAGAGAGAGAGAGCTAGATAGAGATAGTATTGCGCATACAATCTTTGCACTTATCTAAAGGGATTCGACACAGACACAAACACACATGCACCGGACTTTGTGTGTTCTTTTTTCCTACACTTACACGCTCGCTAACGCAACACAACAAAGAACACACAGGAAAAAAAAACGCTGTAGCTGAATAATCAGTCCGAACTCTCACGGGGAGGAGGAGAGGCTGCATGAAACGGGTGTTCGATTGGGCACTTAATTCGTAGAGAAAGTATCTTCTTCCTGCAGCTTCCTGCATCGACAGTGTTTGCTTACTACCGAGAGAGGAGTGTGTATGTGTAAAGGGAACACGACGAAACAAAAGAATAGATAGAGATACGTGTAAAAAGAAAAGCTATAGTACATTTTTTATACAGAGATGGTAAACACGGACGATGCAATTACCAAGTGACAAGGCAAATGTAATGTATGCTTTGTTGTTTATAAAAAAAAATTAACAAAGTACGCCAAAATACAAAAAAAAAAAAATAGAACTTCTGTGGCACATTTAATTCTTCTATATCGTTTTTCTTCTCCTTCTTCTTCTTCTCCAATTCGATTGATTCGAAGCTGAGTTTTCGCAGCAGTGCGTGTTCCTCCTTCGCTACTACCTCCTGAATGCTGACTTCATCCCACACCACGTCGCCATCGCCGTACAGTGAACGATGCCAAAATAAATCCTAGCCCACGTGCGCGCGCGCACCTGTGTGTGTATGTTGTGCCGCTTAGAAAGAAAAGGAAAAGCACGTCAACACAAAACCTAAGCTTTACAGTAACGGGGGGTGGTTGTGTTGTGCGGGACGACGGCGGCGGCTTTGCCGAATCATTTGGCGGCCGGTGGCCGTGCGCCGATCGCCGCCGGGACGGAGGCGGCTGCAGCGGCGGCCGCCCCGTACCCGGCCGCCATGGCGGCGGCGGCGGCCGCGATCGGGTTCGGGTGCTGGGCCGCCGCCTCCTGCAACTGCACACAGTTCACCGTCATGTTGGAGAAGTCGACCACGATCGGCGTCGAGATGACGTGATGGTTCACGTTCAGGTTGATGCTCTGCTGCGGCGGATGGGCTGCTGCAGCGGCGGCGGCGGCGGCGGCGCCGGGCGCATTAACCGCCACCGTGGCGGCCGTCAGTGGTGGCGGCGGCTGTTGCGGTTGCTGCTGGTGCTGCTGCTGCTGCTGTGTTACCGACTGAACCGATGGAGCGGCCGCATTGTGGTGGGTTTGATGGTGATGATGATGATATTGCTGCTGCTGCTGTTGTTGCTGTTGTTGCTGCTGCTGCTGCAACAGATGATGATGATGGTGCTGATGCTGATGCTGGTGCTGATGCTGATGCGAGTGCGAATGCTGATGCTGGTGGTGGTGCTGCTGCAGCTGATGGAACTGGAACATTTGCTGATGCTGCTGCGGATTGTGGGGCGCGAGCGGATGGGGCGGCGGTCCCGTCGGCGGCTTGTGCAGATGATGCTGATGGTGCAGATGGTGGTGATGCGGCAGATGCTGCTGCTGCTGCTGCTGCTGCGGTGGTGGTTGCTGCTGTGCAACCACTCCCGGTTGCGTCTGAGGCGCTGCTGTTGCTGTCGGATGATGATGCATCGCAGACAGCAGCGGGGGGAGTGGTTGCTGTTGACGCGAATGCAAATACTGTTGCTGCTGCTGTTGTTGCTGTTGCTGCTGCTGCTGTCGGTGCTGTTGCAGCTGGTATGGAGCTCCTGCCGCCGCACTGGTCGGTAAGGAAACGACCGAATGCTGCTGCTGCTGCTGCTGTGCATGCGAATACAGATGAGCGTGATGGTGTGCGTGATGGGTAGGAGGAGCTGGTGCCAGACCAGCAGCGGGCAAGGTGGCCGCCGTCGACAGTTGACTGAGCGCCTGAGAAGCGACCGTAACCGCACTGGACGTTTGCTGATAGTGTTGCTGCTGCTGCTGCTGCTGCTGTGCCAGCATTGCGACTGTGGCTGCTGCTGCAGCAACGGCCGATTGCTGCTGCTGGCTGTGTCCCACCACGCCGTGATGGTACAAATGCGGCTGCTTCGGTTGTGTTTGCTTCGGCTGCGGCTTTTGTTGTTGTTGCTGCTGCTGCTGCTGCTTGGGCTGATGCTGTTTTTGTTTGCTGCTTTGCTGCGGTGGTTGCTTCTGCTGTGCTGCCGGCTGTGCCTGTTTCGATCGCTCCACGGCACACGGTTTGTGCGCATCGGAAGCCTGCTGCTGATGCGGTGGCTTCGTTTGTCGCTGATGCGCTGCAGAGCCGTACGGCGTTGCATCACCGCCAGCTGGATTCGTTTTGCAGCTGCCACCGGCAACACTTGCCACCATCACGTTGCCGACGTGTGTGTCGTTTGTGCTGGCACCGTCAATTTTGTGTCCAACCGGCAGGGCGACACGATGCGTACTCGTCGGCGCAGTGCCCGTTGCGCCCGGTTTGCGGGAGGAGCTCGTCAACGCGTCGGACAATGGTCGCGAAGTGGTCGCAGCAGCGGACGCTAACGACGGCGGCACGTGCTGCTTTGTGTGGCGCAGTTGCAGCTGCTGCTGCTTTGCGGATTGCGTCGGCATCGCAACGGTGGCGGAAGTTGTCACGGGCGCTTTCGACCCCAACAGCGTGCTGGTGCCAGTGGGTTCCATTGCGCTAGGTGCAACCGCTACCGAACGATGCGACGGGCCCGTACCAACGCTTGCGCCTGCTTTGATTGACGGTGGCACCAGCATCGGTTCCGAGACGGACGACGGCAGTACCAGCTGCTGCTTCTCGTCCAGCAGCACGGCGGCAGGTGACGGCGATACGAGGTGTGGATTGGCAGTGCCGCCGACCAGCGAGCAGGACGACGAGGTCGATGCCGGCGGCGACGAGGAGGTGGCAATCGAGACGGCACTGTTCAGCGGGGACACGTCGGCAGCGTAACCGTTGCAGCTGCTGGTACCGTTCGGAGCAGCCGTCACGCTGCCCCCGATTGCTGCAGCAGCAGTGGTGCCGATTTTGCCGGTGGCGTGGCCGCCGGCGTAGCTGTTGGGAGGCTCGTTACTGTTGCTGATACTGTTGCTGTTGGATGGCGCTGCCGATGCGGCCGCCGCTGCCGCCGCTGCCAGCATCATGTTCAGCTCCGATCCAATCGAATCGAGTCGATGTCATTTAGAGTTGAGTGCGGCATTGATCTGCGTCCACAGTTCCTTCTTGCACGATTTCGAGCTGGAATGGGAAGAAATGCTTTAAAAAA
>SIXB01001098.1:0-28374 GCA_007018985.1 Anopheles bwambae
CTGTAGTCTAGCTATTTGCAAAAGTAACGCCCGCAATCGAGCCGGTGGCGGTGCCGTTTTCCTTTTTGTGTGCTGTGCTGAGCCGGCAGCAGCATACATCGAGCGAGATCGGACAGGCTTTTCCTTCATCCGCCTGCATCTTGTGTTTTTGAAGGGATGGAAACATATTTTTCCTTTTGCAGATTGAATAAGCCCTAATTAGTGGCTCCCCGTTTCCCACTCGGGTGAGGTGAGATTCACACGCCACACGCTGGCAAAACAAGACCCAACCATCCCAAAGCAGGCGCTGTCCTCTCCATAGTCCGTTGCTAAGAAGCGTTCCCAGCGGAAGCTTTCTCTTGTTCTGGAACGTTTTCCGCGGGACATGGCGCCGATGGTGCGGGGTGAACAACAACAACAACGAAAAACAGTAAAGAAGGTAACGGATTTTCATTCTTCTCTCACATTCTCATGAAATAAGAAAACGGGAGAAAAAAAAAATTATATTGCTGTGCTGGTGTGTGGCGTGTTTGTGTAGGTTCGTATAAGGTTTCACACCGTTGCTGCATATGCCGCTTACTTACCGCTCTGTTCGCCGAGAAACACCAGCTTGAACTTCCGCAGCGGATTTCCAAAATCGCCTGATGACGACATCGTGTGGAGCGTGTGGGGTGACGGGTGGTAGTGACGACTGTTATGTTGTGGAGGGTTTTCCTTCACTGCTCTTTCTTTGCCCTCCGCTGTGTTTTCCTTTCTATTGCTTCTGCTCCCGTTTCACACACTTGGAGCGCCCAAACACATACACACACTAGACACACAACCCCAATCTCAGTAGACACTGGCACAGATACACACACACACTGCTCTTCTTTCTTTAGGCCACCAAACGGTTGCTTGTTGTGCGTTTTCCACGGGGGCAGGCGGGGGAAAACTCAACGCGATCAAGCACACAAACACACAATGCGGACACTTTCCACTGGAACTGGAGCACACACACAAACACTCACACCTACACACACACGATCGTCGGTTATTCCAATGGCACGAAACGTACCATCCGTTCACACTGTCCACCGAAAAGGGAACACAATGTGGAAGGAGGAGGAGAAGCCTATGGCCGCGGGATGCAAAATGACCCCGTTTTCTTTTCCCTCAGAACATACGAACAACTAATCCTGAGGATGCACTCCGAGCGGGGTGAAATGCCCACCCCAATGCTGGCCGTTTTTTTTTCCGGGCGCTCTCGGGTCTTTGCACTCACTTTGCTGCTGCGTTGGCGCTCCGGCGGCCTCTCCGGCGGGTTTCGGTCGGTCAAGGGAGGGGAGCTGGAAAAGGGAAAAGGAAAAGATCAGTTTCAGCTGACACGGCGCACGGCGTTCCCTCTCTTTCGCTCTTCCGGTGTCACTCCCAAAACCGAGACACGATTGCGTACGCGCCCGCTTGTGTGTGTGTGTGCCAGTGTGTATGTGTGTACGTAAAGTGACGGAACAGCCACGCAGATACTTCTTGGGAGTGTGATGAGTAAGTCGGCCACGGGTCGGGATGACCGCACCACCAGTTCCGGACCCGTCACAGCAACGCATACACACACACACACCGACACATGCTACATGCTGGGAAGGGGTGTGGGCACCTCAAATTGGGTATGTTTTACCGTTTTTTTTTGTTGGCGGCCACGACCCCACACACGCACATACACACTGGCACGCGTACACACACACCCCCTAGTTACGCACGACGGACGAAGCGTGTGCAGTTCAACGAGCTCCGGCGGGTCCGTTACGCCCAGGATTTTTGCTTTTGAGCGAACAACTATCACTATCACCACCTCCCCCCTCCCCCATCCACCCAGACTGGTCAGGGGTTTTCTTCTCTATTCAGTGCCTGCTTTTCTTTCCGCTGCTTACACTGGTACCCGATTTTCCCGAAGCGGTTGCGGCACGGGCGTCACTCGGGGTGGATCAATAAAATTAACGGCACGGCTGCTGCTCTACCGCTGCTGCTGCTGCTGCTGAACGTGCTGCTGCTCCTATTGGTTTTGGCGAGTCGTCGGAAAAACTTGCATTTGCTTTTGCTTTCGACAAAAATCTGGTGACATTACACTTTTTTGACAGCTTTCTCCAGTGTTGACGGTGCACGCAAGGCGCGCCGCAAGGTGTCGTAAGTTTGACATTTTGTGATATAAATTTATTTTAAATTAATTTTAAATGGTAGATAAAAATGATATTAACATAATAATGAAGTTTGAAAGAAATTTGTTAGCTGGTCGAGCAGATACATATAATTAAAATTTGTTCATGCAATATTACGGTAAAGGCCTGTTTACACGTTACAAGCAGCATAGACTTATTCTCATTCACTTTTATTTATGGATTTTTGTAGCGTATTTGGGTTTTGTAGCGTACATTGGGATAAAAGGCTGAAATTTTAATCGGCCGGTTCTAGAGGCGATCTAATGCAACCTATTTTTAATATATTTTACTGATGGGAATAATGAAGTTTTCGTCAGACTCGATTCCGGCTAGTTCCGAAGTTTTTTGGAATTTATCTGCGGATAGTAGATTCGGAATCAGTTACTGAAATTGGCTCCGGATTCGGCTCCGAAGTTGGAATCGGCTTCGAAATGGAGTCGGATAACCATAAGAATAACGGATAACGGATATCCATAAGAATAGGCATTTGGGTCCAATGATAATAAGTATTGATAGTCGCAAAGAATCAAAATTTACTTGTAAACGATCCATTCACATGGACATTCTCATAGACTGATTTTACTTCTTAAACTTCTTATTTCAATTCAAGAACTGATTCTCATTCCGAAGCAAGTTCCATTTTTGAAGTCAATCCTGATTCTGTTACCGTTGCAAATTGCAATTCCCAGGTCGATGCTGATTCCGGATTTCGAGGCCGACTCCGGAGGCGACTCCAGAATCGACTCTGGAGTCAACTCCGGAATCGGCTCCAGGGATTCCGAACATGGAATCGGAATCGGGTAGGTCTGATTCTGAGCTCCCACCACTAGTCTATTTAAAAGCCCATATGCGGCCATTGTCACCCAACGTTCTATATAAAGCTTTCCATACACTCCTAAGCAGCTTAGAAGCTCCTTTTAACATTCCCAACTCTGATGCGGTATGTTTTCACAAATAATGTCGTATGTTCACTCAGCATGATTGTTTCATTTACTTTTCCCTGCATAAAAATAAAAGAAAAGGTATTAAAAGCCTAAATTTTTATAAAATTCAAACCATTTGTTTATTTACACAATATAATTGCGTTCGTATTCGTGACCGCCTGCGGCACCCACTGTGCACAGTCACAGTTGCACTGACTCAGTTGTTTGGATTTGTGCGCTGGAAAAAACATTGCCGTAACAAAAACAAAACCCTCACCGTGCCCGTGTTTTACTTGTGCGGGGAAAAAAATCTAAAAGGGCACAAATTTCACGCCCGCGTTTCGTTGCATTTTTCAACCCCGCTCACCATGGCCGAAAATCAGGACACAATCAAAGAGAAGCACGACAGCGGTCCCGACGGTGGCCCCGTCGGCGGTGGGCCGCAGCTGGATCTGACCAAATCGTCCAAACAGATTTACTTCGAGCTGCTGCGAACATGGGTGTACCATGCGGAAATGCAGAACCACCTGCACGCCCACTTCCCCTACTACCTGATGAACAACTATCCGCAGCTGTTTCAGCTAAACAACGGGCAGGCGGCTGGACCCGGCATGATGGGACAGTTCATGAGCGGTGCGGGAACGGCAGCGGCGAACGGCGGGGGGGCGTCGGCGCCCGGGAGCGGTACCGGACAGGGCACGAATGGTGCCGGGAACCGGGGGCGTACAGAAACGACCGATCCCACCCGACCGGATGATGGTAAGTGGTGGAATCGAACCGGGAAGGGTATAAAGTATTAGCGTAATTAAATCGATTTTTGTTTTTGGCTTGATATCCTGTGGTGCCGCTCACCCCTCTGCAGCAATCAACCGTCACGGTGGATACGAGTACGTAATTGCCCCGCTGTGGAAGCGCTTTGCCGCCGAAGCCATCGATATTGCGATAATCTTTCTCCTCAAGATAATGACCACGCTCGCGTTTATAGATGCGTTCGAAATCGATCTGTAAGTAGCAGGCCGGATGACGCAAGACCGAAACCAATCGGCAGACCTTTGCCCGCTATCGCAACCCGGGCGCGGAATTTATTTTATCTTAATTTTATCTACGATTTCTCCACCCGCCACCCTCCCCAGCCTGTACATGGACCTGGACGCGATTCGCAACTCGTTCGAGGAGGACTACACCGAGCTGCTGTCGTTCACCTCGGAGCTGATCTTTCTCGAGATCGGCATCAAGATAGCGGTGTGCATCTACGAGGCCGTCTGGACGGCCCACGTCCAGGTCATACCGGGCAGCGCGACGCCCGGCAAGATGCTGATGGGGCTGCGGATCGTGTACGCGGAATCGGTAGCCGTGCTCGAGCCGCAACCGCAGCCCGGCCTGCTTAGCAATCAGGTGCCGCTCCGGGCGCTCCTCTACCCGGGCACGACGCCCAGCTTCGGCCGTGCGTTTGCCCGGGCCGTGGTGAAGAACGTCGTGATAGCGTTCTTCTTCCCGATGTGTCTGCTGCTGCTGTGCTTCCGGCAGAACCGCTCGATCTACGACGTGATGACCAAAACGGTCGTGGTGGAGGACAATCCCAATCCGGTGCTGAGACGCCGCTAGGCAGCAGCAACAGGCTGTGGAAGGGACCACCTTCCCACCCGGTACCAAATGAGTTCAACTGTTTTTTTGTTTTTTTGGAGCGAAGTGTAGGGGGATTGTGGCCCTATTTGAGGGCTGTTTTGAGTTAACCAAATACCGGAAAGGGGGGGAACACGGTGACGAGTTACGCTGGCACAGGCCGGCCACTATTACGTGTAATAAATGCTGCGCACCATTCCCCGCTTAGCAAAGGGGAAATCAGCTCTAGTTTAAACATTAACCATTCACACACACTTTATTCCCTCAATTGTGACACCCAATCCCAACACCAATCCCTTTCCACACCTATTGCGCTGGTTTTGGGTGGGATTTCTTTTTCTGAATCTCGGCCGGGCTCTTGATCGCGACGGTAAACTCCTCCCTAAAGTCCTGCCCGATCGTAAACTGCTCGTTAATCTTGAGATACGGTCCGAGAACGTCTGTGAAGAGATGGAGAGAGAGAGAAAAAAGGCGTTTTTGAACGTTTAATTTAAATAACTTTGAAAAACACTGTCTAAACTTACTATTCAGCGGTGGCCATGCGGGCACATCGTTCGCTTCCGGCTTGCCGCTGATGGCAAAGGACGTCCACAGGTCGACCATGCGCTTTGCCACGGTCGTGTCCCGCTCGTTCAGCTGGGCGGCGTTCGGCGGGTAGGGGAACAGGTACATCAGATCGTTCGAGTGATGTACGCCGCCATCGAACGGGATGGCCGACGTGTCGCCGCCGTACCCGAAGCGCGTATGCTCGCCGGCATAGTCGAACGAGTACAGGTACGTCTGGTCCGGCAGGTACATCGCATTGTTTTGGGCCATCTTCAGCACCGGACCCTTGATCAGTACGTCCGCCGTGTGCTGTGGGCATTTATTTCAATCAATTTAATGTTTTTTTTCTAATTACTTTCAGCACGAGGCGTGTACTTACATCACAAAACCCGGCCAGCAGCTGGCGCAAATCGCCCGACGCAAGCTGCTCGTGCGTGAAGAACTGTGCCATCGTGAGCGTGCGTACCGTGCAGGACGGATCGTCCACACCGAGCACCTGGTTGACCTCGTCCACCATCCGGTGGATCGTGATGTGCGGGTCGCCGATCAGCTTCTTGAACAGCAGTATGTTGAACACTTCCAGAAACGCGAACGTGCCATCGTGCCGGGTAACGCCGGTCAGCAGCGGCATGTTCTTGCGCCCACCGCCCTTGCGCATGATGAAGTACGGGTTTTCCGGGAACAGCCCGTTTGGGTCGTTGAACACCATACGAGCGCCCCCGATCGTGTCGGTACCGTTCGGGGTGCGAAGGCGCTACGGCGTGGCCAGTAAGGAGATCCATTAAACCAGTGTCCCCAGAACATCGTCCCTTTGCCCCTTTACTTACATAATGTTGGGTGAACGCTTTCATCAGGCTGAAAATATCCAGCTCCATCAGGAAGCGCTCCACCTGGTCGAGCGGTGCCTTCCGATCGAACCCGGCAAATCCGGCAATGTCGCGGCAGTTCCGCTCGGGGCTACGGTCCCACACCCACGACCCGTGGCAGTTGCCCGACTGCAGGATGAGCCGCTGAAACAGCCGCTCCGTATCGACCAGCGGGCTGTACGTCATGCTGGAAACCATCGCCGCACCGGACGACTGTGCCATGGCCGTCACCTGCCCTGGGTCACCCCCGAAATGGCTGATGTACTTCTGCACCCACTCGAACGCTAGCACCACATCCATCACGCCCGCATTGCCCGGGATTTGTTTCGTGTTGGAGCACAGAAAGCCGAGCGCACCGAGTCGATACTGTGGCACCACCAGCACCACGTCCTTCTCCATGATGTAGTTCGGTGGGTAGTGAAAGATCGCACCGTCGTAAAACCCGCCGCCGTGCACGTACACTATGACCGGTTTGCGGCCGCGCAAATCTTTCGTAAACACGCTGAGATTGATACAGTCCTCCAGGTTTTGGGCGCGCTGCTCCTCCGTCAGCAGCTTCATGCGCTTGTACACCGGCGAGCCGAGCTTCGGCTCGGACACATCCATCACGCCGTCCCAGGGTTGCACCGGGACGGGCGGTTTGAAGCGTCGCTCGCCGGTGGCCGGTTCGGCGTAGCGGACGTTCAGGAACTGCAGGATGTTTACGCCCGTCCAGGCGCCCCGTGTCGTTGAGCCTTTCAGCTTCCCCAGCCCGGGCAGCTCGACCACGGGGTTGAGGTCGGACGATTCCGGACCCGCCATCGTGGAGTAGCGCTTGCTGGAGCTGCACAGTACGGTCGGCAGCTTGCCCGGGCGATGCGACCGGAGCAGTAGCGTTCTGCTGATGCTGATGGCCATTGCAAAACTGAGCGGACCTGCGAATTCCCCCTCTGTTCAAGCAGGCCGGTGCAGCCAACGAATTTTTCGCGAATCTGCATTAGCTTAAGACGATTAGCTTGCCGGTGCCAAAAGATAAGAGGGGGTTTGTTGCTCGTTTTGCACGCACGGTTTGCGATTTTTTTTGTTTGCTTGGTCTCCGGGTCCCCGGAGTTGTGTGAACCTTTTTTTGTCTGATAAATTGATATCCAATGGGGCGGTGGCATCAGGGTGTGGGGCAGCAGCACAATAAAGGCTGGATGCCGACTGGGTCAGACAAGTGGCTTCTTTCTTTCTAAGGTACGTGGTGTTTGGTACAGTGTACTTTGGCGGTGTAAAACTAAGCCACCCCGGTCTGGGGAAGATCGTTTAAGAGCAGTTGTTTGTTAAAGAACTGTTGATATGAATCGTATTTGTCACACTCATCAGAGGAATACTGTTAAGAAAAGAGGCTCTTTTCAAGCAGTTATTCAATAGATATGAATGTAGACACTCTTTTAAGTGAGTTGAATTCGATTTGAAGAGCGATTTCAAATTTAGAGAACACTTTTCCGGATAGTTTACATTCTGAATCAGTGTTAACATGGAGTTCCAAAAGAGTGATTCATAGTAAAAGTGAAGAGTGATATTATAAATAATCATGTAAGCTCTTTTTGCTGAGTTTTAGCTCATCCATTCCCTTACTCAGTGTACACCTCTCTCTCTATTGTTCATATTTCAATGAGAAATGAAGGCTCTATTCGTACTATAAATGCTGTACTGTCTGCACAGTGTGTAACTCGGTGAGCGTATTATAGCTCCGCGCGCTCAATACAGCTCCGTACGCTTAATGTAGCTCGGCTTGCTCAATATGACTCCGTACTCTCAAACCTATGCGCGGGCTAGGACGGACGCTCTCCGGGTTGATTGGACATTAATTTAAAGACGAGTTTCAGTACCCTTTATTTTAAATCGATGCATAGCACGGAGCTCCATAGATTCTCTCACATTGAAGAGTGTAGAGTTCTCTGTGACGTCTGCGCTCACCAAAGAGGTGTTTGATGTCTTCGTTTGGTGCAGTGGTAAAGCTCTTGATCATTTTGAATTAAAATTGGAATCAAGTTTTTTCACTTATTGAAAGGCTCAGTGAGATGTAAAAGAGCTTCCGAAAATACTCTCAAATATATGTTTTGGGATGGTACCCATGATGGTACTAGTCAGCTCATCTAAGGCCCTTATTGGGAGCACTCTTGAGACATTTTGTCCCGGTAATTACTTGGTATCACTCTATAGACTACTTCTTTTTCAGCATTACTGCTACCGGGTGAAGAATTGGCTGAAGAACTATTTACATTTGGATAGGTAGATATCGGTAGGCCCAATCAGTCGACCATTATTAACTTAACTTAATAACTGAAGCTATATTTATGGAATTTTATGAAGAATTGATGAACGGAAAGACGGCAACGGAATTCAATTATTACTTGCCTAATTTTATTTTAGTTATAGTCTATATTACTTATCACTACTGTATTTTGTTACATATTTTTCTATTTTAATCTAACTTCAATGAATCATGGATCTAACGAAACGAACTCCATTAAAAAAAAACCTTAGCTAGGGGTAAAAAGTGCGTACGAATATGGCAGAAGTTCCTTGTTGAACTGCCGTTATCAAATAATCTTCATTATCAGCTTCAGGTAAATGATACCTTTGCCATCTAAGAATAGATAACTTGTTTTTGTTGGTATCCAGCTAAACCTCGTCACAGGTTTCCGTATTGTTTGTACTGTTTTTTTTCTCTCTGCTTGTTATCGGAAAGACTTGCCAAAGTGGATTAACACAACCCCGTCACACTACACCCTTTGCTGCTGCTGGGTAAGATTCCGCCGGATTAGTTCGTCCTGCTGCTGTGTCGTGACGCCGCGGTCCGCGGGTGCAGATGATTCTTTTTGCTGCTGCCGCTGTCGCCGGGCCGCGTCAGCGTTGACCGTGAATTCGTCCAGGAAGTTGTTGCCAATGGTAAGCTCCCGGTCAAGGTGAACGTACGGGCCGAAGATCTCTGCAAGCGGAACAAGTCACAACCGGATAGGATTAGGAGTTGTTAGTGTGTTTAGATGTACTGTGACCAAAAACTTACGATTAAACGCTGGCCAGTGGGGAAGATCGCGTGACTTGGGAACGCCCTCCACTATGAACGACGACCACAGATCGACCATCTTCTTTGCCATCGCTGTGTCCGGTTCGTTCAGCTGGGCAGCGGTGGGTGGGTAAGGGAAAAGGTACAGCAGATCGTTGGTATGATGCACACCTCCATCGAACGGGATGTGACTGATGTCCTGATCGTAGCCGAACCGGGTATGCTCACCACGGTAGTCGAACGAGTACACGAACGTTCGATCCGGCGTGTGGCGGCTGTTGTACTGTGCTAGTCGCAGCACGCTTGACTTGATCAGATGCATTCCACAAAGCTGAAGAACAGGGAAGAGTCAATTTTGTCATACAAACGGAGCAAGCTTTACGAGCGTTACGATCACTCACATCGATCAGCCCTGGAACCATCTTGAGGATGTCCCCATTAGCAGCCGCCTCCATATCGAGCATACTCTTCACGGCGAGTGGCGTCACCGAACACGACACCTCAACCGTACCGAGAATTCGCTGAATATCCTCGATCACATCGTACCGCAGGAAGTCCTTCTTGTCGTGCAGCTTCAGCGCACTCAAGATCGTGAACACGTCCACCAGCGCAAACGTACCCTCGTCTTTCACCACACCGGTAAGCATGGGAATGTTTTTCCTACCACCACCGGCCTTCATCACCTCGTACGGTGTTTTGGGGAAGAGCTGTGATGGACCCCCGATCGTCATACGACCACCGGTGTTGTTGATTCCCTTGTGAAGACCTTGCCACTGACATCGAAAAAGGGGACTTTGTAATAAAATCACTCATAATAAGAAAATAAAACCACTCACGTTGTGATGCATGAACGCCTTCAGCAGCGTGTACGTGTCCACCTCCAGCAGGAACTCCTCCACCTGCTCCAGCGGTGCTTTCGGATCGAACCCGGCACGCCGCGCAATGTCTCGTGCATTACGCTCCCCATTATGATCGAACTGCCAGCTGCCAAAAGCAGCTCCCGAGTGGAGAATGATCTTTTGAAAGTACGACTCCTTCAGGGCCGGACTGAACAGTAACGAAGACAGTATGCCCGCTCCGGCCGACTGTCCAATGGCCGTCACCTGCGTGGGATCGCCACCGAAATGCTCGATGTGCTTCTGAACCCACTCGAACGCCAACAGCACATCCATAATGGCCGCATTGCCCGGAATCGTCTCCGTCTTGGTGGACATAAACCCAAGCGCACCGAGCCGATACTGTGGCACTACCAGCACGATATCCTTCTCCAGCAAGTACTCCGGTGGATGCTGGGCGGCACTACCACTGTAGAAACCACCACCGTGAATGTAAACCGCCACCGGACGCTTGGCGGTAGTGTCCTTCGTATACACGCACAAACTAATGCAATCTTCCAGGTTGGACGATTTTAGTTGATCTTTCGGTAGCTTCTTCAGATCACCGTAGCACGGTGCTCCCTGACCCCGGACCGATACGTCCTGGATGCCTTCCCACGGTTGGGCAGGGATCGGTGCTTTGAAGCGGTTCTTTCCCACCGGGGGTTCGGCGTATCGTACGTTCAGGAACTGTTGGACCGGTGCCCCCGTCCAGGCAGTTTTGGTGTAGGAACCTTTGAGCTTTCCCAGCCCGGGCAGATCTACGATTGGGTCGTGGTCGTTGGAGAAGTTTCGGTTTATTACTACGCCGTATTGGGACACCACACGCGTTAGCGTTTCTTTCGAGGAGTGATGACGCACTGGGAGTTTTTGGAGAAGCTTAAACATTGTGTGGTTTTTTTGGGAACTATTATTCACTTGAAGATCACGTTAAAACGAGCTTTTATTGTAGTTTACACTTCACAGTGTTTGCTTGTTTTTTTTATTTCACTAGTGACACTTCACTTCTAGTTTTACAAAATCACTTCAATGCTTCTTTCAAGATACAACTAGTCCCGCGGTCACCTTCCAACTAAACGGACTCGTACCCGTGCTGGACAGTTTTAAGTGAACCTAATGTTTTAGGCCAACTCCAATACAATATCGTGAGTGGTGGTAATGTGTTAGTTTGTTATCATTCCTTCCCTTTGTCACAAAAATAAACTACTGGAATTTGGTATCCATTTTATCACTCGTCAAACCGAATGATGATCCTCCTATTGATTAGAAATTAGGCGTAAAACATCGAAACCTCCAAAATAACATCGCATAACGAGATAACAACGGGATGGGTAGGAGTAGTAAGTTTGGCTTACTGTTGTACACTCCCACTGAATGAATCGGATTGCTTTTGCGTGTGTGTGTGTAGTTCCGATTCAGCGTTCCCCAGGCTTAGCGCCTATGAACTCATCGGTGGTCTAGCTCTTTCGCGTGCATTTGTCACAAGTTATCTATTGCGTTCCGCATTTCAACCGAATTCCAATACAACGGGTGACGTGTAGGCCGACCAACCAATGGCCAGTTTTTGCGTGGCGTGAGGCGCATTTTAGGGATTATTCGGGAGTAGATATCAAGCTGGCGAGACAGTAAGGCGATGGGCGCCTAGCCTGGAACTTCTTTTCCGCAAAAGCCTAGGCATGGATTAGCGAATTTTATTGGGGCGTTGGGGGTGTTATGACCGATAGGTTGAATTAGAAAAACGAGCGTAACAAACTTATTATTTGCAATAAAACGACTTATCTAATTTATGATAAAGAAATCTCACATGTTTTGAATGCTTTTTGCATCATTGCCTTTTATTTCGATAACCCAGTGCGTCCTGTTTTGTGTTTGTCTTATCACGCATTCTCACCAAACCTTACATATCCTCCAGCTCAGCCTTATAGTAGTGCAGCGGCTCATTGTTGGCCAGCTTCTCGCGGATGCGATCACAGCGCTTGTTGGCCACCTGCTTATCCTTCGGGCAGGCCAGCGCCATCTGACGCCACATGCAGTACCCAAAGTTGGACGTTTCCGAGCTGCACTGGCCCGCTTCCCGGGGCATTTTGGCCGCCTTCTCCTTGGCCTCCTTGACGCAGGTTTCGATGTGTCCGGCCAGCAGCGGCTGCTGCCAGTCGTCCGCCGCAAAGTTGCTCTTCACAAACTCCATCAGCTTCGGCTCGATCAGCGTACCGTCCTCGTTGACGACTTCCTTCTTGCGGCCGACGCACTCCATGGCGCAGATCACTTCCATCTTGGTTTTGTTGAGCCGTTCGCACGAGAAGAAGTCAACCGGTTCGTAAGCTGTGGGAAGAGAGTGATTTGAAATTAGTATTGGGAAAACAAATAGCTAAAATCGCTTCGTCATGTTTACCTCCGTCGGCCTTGTTCTTGTTGCGCACCTCCATGAAGCACTGCTTCTTGATTTCGTGGATTTTTTCCATGTTCTCCGTGTTGGCATCGTTGCAGCATTTGTACTTGCGCTTGCACTTATCATCCTGCACTTCAGACGCCGAGCGACGGAACCGACCGAACATGACGGGCTCATCTGCATTGTCCAGCAAATCTTCCATCAAGACCTCATCTATTTCAAAGGTAAATAAATATGTTTAGCAATGATCATTCAATATTCGGCATCAAAACAAGCACTTACTGTAGAACGAATCCTGGAAATCGTACGCAACCACACACCCAACCAAACCGACGAAAAGTGCCAACTTCAGCATGATGTAAAGAATCACCTAAACACTGTTTGCAGAACGAGAAGATCAGCTCCGTTCTAGAGCTTGTTTGAATTTGATGATCATTCGAATGTTTGGGATGCTTTATATACCCTGGAAGGCTGCAATGGTAAAAGCAAACAGAGCGGCAAAGGTGTCTGGAAGATATGTTTTTTTTTCACTCACTCCCCTTTTGACGTGTCTATGTTTGTGCAGATTATTATGCTTTGCGTTCTTCCCGGTGATCTGCATCTTTTAGTGCGTTGATGAACGAGGTAAGAGATCTAGTTAGAAGCTCTGATTGATTTGTGCGGAGATCACAGATCAAGTGCTTTGTACTTTAGGCTATCAGGAAGCAGGAAAAGAAGTAACGCTACAATACTTAATCATTATGTTTTGTAAAAATTAAACAATACCGCTTAGATTGATTTATTTTAAGTTGTACTTTGAGTGAGTTGTAACTTTTCCTCAAAAAAAATTCTATAATTACAGGATCTTTTACAAGTTCTGCCATGATTATTTGACTGTTTGTCTTAAGATTCTCGTCTCATCTTTTGCAATTTTCTCGAGTGTTATGAATTAAATTAATGCATTTTTAGCAATATTCCAATTGTTAGTTGATTAGTGGATTATTGAACTTTAACTAGACATTATGGATTGGAGATGTTAGAGATGTTCCTTATATAAAGTTTTTGTATTCTTGTTTGTTTATTAGGAAACCCAAGTTACCATTAACCCATTAATTAGAGCATTAATTATTCAATAAAATAGATACAATTTGGAAGATTTCAATAAAGCAATAACACGTTTGAGATGTTATTTTAAAAACCCAAATAATTAATTATGTAGTCATGAAATTGTGCTACGATTTTAAAAGTATTTGAGACAATATGCCCATTCTATATACCTCGGTGGAAGAATCGTAAAAAAAGTTAATTAGAAATACAATTTTTACTACATTTTTTTTTTGTAAAAAATACCTAAACACTGAAAATACTTCTAGAACTCACTCCCTTTTTAATGCGCTCAATCTTGCTTCATTTTTTTTTGCGCTTGTTCGTTGTCTCCATTCTAAAGTTTTGTTCTTGCCCACACCATAACAAAGATTGATGATTGATGGGCGTAAGATCCGGGCTTAAGATTAGGAAGCTCACAACAACCTTCGCCACATATGACTGGCTCATCCAGCAGATTCGTCTATGCTCTCTGTTCTGGACCAATCGACCCGCATCCAGCGACCCAGTCTGTTTGGCACTGACTGGCTGCGTGCAGAAAATAAAGCAGAAAATAAATATCACTTTCCTAGGAACTTATATTTGCACCATTAGAAACTGGCCCTTCCAGTTAGGCTGGTTGCGTTGCTGTGGCTGTTGTTGTTTTGGCTGATTCGTGTTACGTACGGTCGCAGGTCAATGATCCATAGAATTACCGAAAACCGACCAATGTATTGCCTATGTCTACAAAACAGCCAACGGGAAGAAAGCACGGCTGTAACTGAACAAATGACATGGTCAGACTTCGCGATCCGCCGTGATTGTACGCTCGGTGTTAATTCTACAGGTCAACAGAACTATTGTGTAAGAGAAAATGGTAATTCACCTACAAATGTACGGTTCTCTCCAAGCGCTGGAGATATGATTCACTTGACTCGCCACGATTAGGGGCAGGGGCCGGGTCTGATCGTGGAGATCGGAAAGAGTTTGTTTGTACACGAAGAAAACTTCATTTCCTTCCCGTCACACGTGGGGTATGGAACAGATTACAACCGCTTTACAACAATTGTGAGAAACTCATCGTCAGCGAAATTACCGCTGCGACATTGCATTGCGGAGATGGCAATTAATGTACGATCAGCACCACGATCAAGCTTGACTCTTATCGACCGCATCGGCCGGTTGCATCGTGTATAAAAGCACTGCCAGTAGGTTCTAGTGGACAGTTGCAGTGTTTACATACTTCGTTCAGTAAGTTCAGACATACGATGGGAAAGGTGTTGATTCTGTTCGTCGGTGCGCTCGTAGTGGCCAGTGTCGCAGCAGGACGATTTGAGCGATCGGTATTTGCGCCGAGGATAAAGCGCGATGCCACGATGCGCTGTTGTAACGATGGATTCGAAAAGAGTGAAGTGCATGCCAAGTTCGCCGAAGTCCGGACTGCCTGCATGGAGGAGCTTGGTCTGGGTGAAACCACTCGTAAGTTGGTGATGTTAGAGTAGCATTCTTGTCTGTTCGTATGAAAAACGATCGATTTCTTTGCCTGCGACGTCTAGATGAAGAGCTGATCAAAAACCGAGAACATCTGAACTGCATCACCGAGTGCATCGCCAAGAAGGAGGGCATTGCGGACGAGAACGGCGCACTACTGCACACCGACCTCGCCAAGGTAGTGCTGGAGCACATGAGCACCATCGAGTGGAAGGTACCGCTGGCGGAAGGCTTTATCCAGCAGTGCTTCGATGAGGTTGAGCTAACGGACGGTGCCTTCGTACCGAGCGACGAGGCAAAGTGCAACCCGGAAGGGTTCGACTTTGTGTTCTGCCTGTGGCGTCAGTTTACCCTAGCCTGTCCGGAGGAGTTCCGGGACGAGTCGGAGAAGTGCGTCGAGCTGCGGGACAAGCTCACGAACAAGGAGGACGTGAGCGACTTGCACGATGATATAGAGGCGGCTGAGTAGGGCGGCTAGCTGTGTGTGCGCGCCTAGATGTATGCAACCGGAATGACACCGACCTAATGCTGCTGCTGGAGAAAAGATTTAAACTTACGGTTAGGTATCCGTTGCGAACGGATGCAAATATGAATAAATAACACACGATCATGCCCCCAATTTGAAATGGAGTGCCATTATTTTGCATTTGAAAATAGTTGCAGAGTTTGCAACAATTCATTTGATGTCGTATTGACTTATGAAGTCAGCCAATAGCTGCAGTGCTTGATGATGGGTCTCAAATTACCTATAGTTTGTTGAGTTGGACCGGTCTTGTAGTGCATTTAACCATTTTATGCGACGAAAAAGTATGTCCTTCAAGAGTTCAAGCCCCACATGCACCGAGTCTCTCAAAGTCTCTAAAAACGGCTTATTCTGCTATATATAAACCAATCATATCACTGATAGGCAAGCCCAAGGACAGCTATCATCGACCTAGTCCGAATATGGTTGTTGAGTTAAGTAAAAAGGGGGTGCATGAGGAGGAAAAATAAGAAAAAAGACAAAGAGTTAATTGATTTAATGATAATACCTTTCATTAGGCAACTTTTTGTTTCCCTTTTTGGTAACACCATTTTTCGATAATTACTCTTTTTGGTAGACATCAATACGTTTGCTAACAATCATCATACTTTTGACACCTTTTGATAAGTTGACCAGTATCTAGTGCAATAAATCAAATTAGGGTGAACTAGATAAGAAAAAGTGGGGTCTTATTGTAGACAGAGCAAGATGATTATGGCTTTTCTCACCCAATTCTTATGACGGACAATTAGTAGTAGAGTTATCGCATCTTGCGCCATTTATAATGCAGATTGAATGTCAAAACTAAACTAAAAAATTAAAAAAATAGTAGGTACAGTTGAAATAAACGTTTAGTTTTTATCCTGTAAATTCAAAGTACAGTGTTTTTAGAAGACCCAACTTCAAAAGAATTCTTGAGACTCAGAAGGTCTTATTTTTAACTAGTCTTATAGTAAAATAGTAAAAAAAAAAATTGAGATTTTTCAATAAACTGTTCGCAGCTTTCGTGTAACTAGTTTTATTAAAATATAGTGCAATAGTAAGTGTACTTCTTTATAAGACGATGATTTAAACTTACTAAAGATGACTCCTCGGGAGCTGTTAACTGGACATAGTATAGAAAAAAAACACACATGCACGATAAATATTTTTTTTTGAAATATTTCATAATTTTATATTCAATTATTGCTGTAGCAAGTATCTTTTAACATTTATTCGCTTTAATTCATTGTCAGGTCGTAATAATAATAGGTGGAAAAATAGAGGCGTTTGGTTTTGTATGTAGTGTTGACATGACAGCCGCCAACTGTCAATATCCATAGTGAAAATCGAGTTAGTATCATGAAAGACCCTATAAATTGAATTGGAATATTTTAAAACCTTATTATAAAAGGATAACCAACATTGATACACCAATAAAAATGTTTTATAATATTACTAACCTTGAGACGCACTATCGAAACACATCGTGGAGTAATCTTTAGTTATGCCAGTGTGATATTAGCTCACGCCTTACAGTAACAAGCAAGTGAGCAATTTGTCTTGCAATCTTTTTTTAAACATTATAATTGATTATAAAAAGAAACACTGTTAAAACACGCTCATTTACTTCAAACACAGTTTTATTCCTTTGTGCGAACGTTCGTAATAAACGTACAGATTAAATGTAGCAAGGTAGTAATGGTGCATATACGAGTATGACACGTGACGGGCGAAATGACACGTGATAGTGGATGAATGGTCGATGCGTATCTAAGCAGCATGCTGGTTTTGCTCCAAAGCCTGCTGCCGGTACGCTTCGTATGACATTTGGTTCTGTAAAAAAGAAAGAGATAGAATGACGAGAGATGAAAACTTTTCCATAAACTGCAATGCGTTGTGCTTGATTACTAATTTCTTCTGCACACATTGCACATCTAAAACAAACCATTCCATAGGTTACCCAAGGGGAAGCGAATTAATACGAAGTAATACAGCAGCATAATCGTAACGCAACAGCTCACAAATTACAACCCAAAACGTACGCAAACCAATTAACGAGCAGATACCGTGCACTGAGGAGAAAGTATACTTTTGTTAGCGCTAAGCAATCGAAATTATAGAGAGGTTAGACATAAGTCGGGAGTTACAATAGCAATAGTATATCCTACACCAGGTTTACACACGGCTAGTAGCACACTGTTAAGCCAACAACCGGTCGGGGCATGCGCTCACTAACGACTAACCTCCCAGAAAGCATCGTCCCACGTGGGGAAGAGTCGCTTGAAGCTTCTCGGCTCGGCGCCCTGCTTAAGTACAACGATCGGGACCGTCTCCTCCGACCGCTCGGACGGATCGGTACGGATGTACTGGCGGGCCATATCGATCGACTTGCTGCGTTCCTCCTCGGTTGCACCGTTACCGATCCAGCAGTAGATCTCGTCACCACCATCCAGCACCATCACATCGTCCACGTTGAGATCCTGGAGAAGAGTTGTTTAGTTAATTTGAGGTAAAGTTCACGCAAGTTCCCTAATAACACACTCACCTCCTGCTCGAAGTGTGGCACTTCCTCGACGCGCAGCTTCTTGTTGTACAGAATGCGACAGTGGAACAGTCGGGGCGTCAGGAACGGAGCACCAGCCGGATCCAGCTCCCGATCGTACTCATCCTTTCCACCGAGCGCTGCCCAGAACTCCTCCGGTTCCGACTCTTCCGCAACAACTTCGGCACTTGCGTCGGGCGCAACCACACCGGCAATGTTGGCCGCCATATCCTTCTCCAGATCGGACGCACCGACACCGTGCCAGATGTACACGGTGCCCGCCGTTTTCAGCAGGAACACATCGTCCGACGCTAGCGATGCTGCCGTCGGGGCCATCTCCTCCGCTCGCACATCATCGGAACAGGTACCGCGAATGCGGAACAGTTTCGTATCTTCCGCCGACTGCTTGCCGTAATCGCCCAACAGCGTCACCATTCTGCCCTTGAACAGCTTCATAAAGTGGCGCGGTTCATTGCCCTGAGCGACGCGCACAAGAATCGCTTTCCCGTTCAGCTCATCGTCCATGCGGACGGCATGCATGGCCGATGCACCCTTCTCCGTAGTGCTGGACGTTTTGCCCTGCCAGAAGTACACGATGTACCCGTGGCCACCGGCCCGGACCGTGTACTCGTACCGCACGAGGTACGAGTCACCGGCGTAGAACGTACCGTACGCATCCGGCTCAACCGGCTCTAGGTCGTAGTTCTGTACGCGCCATATCTCGACCGCACCCTGCCCATTGTCCGGCATGAAGCCGAGCGCACGGCCACCGTTCTTCTTGAACGTGTGCAACACCTCCGGATCGAACTCGGCCTCCGCATCCGACTCGTCCCCGTTGCCCATGGCGGTTTTGATGAGCTGCGCATGGCTAATGCCCTTATCGCGCCAGCTGGAGAAGAATTGCTTGAAGTCGGTCGTTTCTCCGTTCTCCACCACGCGATGTACGGCGGTGTGAACCGGGTAGCCCTTGGCGGTGATAAACTCCTGCGCCTTCACCATTGCCTGGGACCGTTCCTGACCGGTTGCACCCTTGCCGATCCACACGTAGATACTGCCTGCCCCGGTGTCGAGGATGTAGCAGTCCTGCTGAACGGGAGAGAATTGTTGAGAAGTTGAAGAAGGCAACTTTGAGCGGTGTGACGATGAGGACGTTATCTACTCACATTAGAATCCAGCATGCTCTGCTTCAACGGACGCTCCCCGATCGGTGTGATCTCGAGCGATCCGCTAGCATCCGACACGTGGTAGAGAGCGATCGCCTTACAGTCGGACCGTTCGTACGCTTCGTCCGACTCCGACTCTTCTGCCACAGCGTCGGGAGAACCTTCACCGAGGACGTCAAAGAATTCCTGCTGTTCCGCGGAGCTTGCAAACTCATCTGCATACCACAAAAGGGCCTTATTAATTCCATTTCAAGGATTAAACCAGAGTCATTCAAACTTCCTACCTAAGATGTGCACATTGGCACGACCCGCATGATCTTGATCGCGAATCTGGCCCGCAGCACTGATCGCCTTTATCTTCTCCACCCGCTTGGCGGAAGCTCCCACGTACACGTAGATATCGTACCCGGCATCCAGTATGAAGCAGTCGCCCTTGTTCATCGACCCAATTGTCAGCGGCACCTGGCGGACGCGCACATTCTTTGCGCCCTTCACCTGGAACAGACGCTTCTCGCCGGCCGCATTCGTTTCGACCTCGTTGAAGCCGCTCTTGACGCCACCGGCAGCGTAGCGCACACCGCCCGGGAAGTAGCTCAGAAACAGCGAACCCTCGTGATCCTGCACCTCACGATGCTGAACCGGGGCGCCGTTGTGACGATCATCCAGCTGGACGGTTAGAATTGCCGCCGAACCGGCCTCGTCTTGAGACGTTTCCAGCCCAAGCCAGAAGTGGACGTCCCACGAGAGTATGCCACTCTTGGATTCTTTCGTCTGCAAGATAAACGGGGGTGTTATTGCTCGAAACGAGGTTCAGTTCAAAGAGTTTGAAAACTCTTACATTCAGTACGATGTAGGAATCGCCGGTGTAGAATTTGCCATACTCTTTTACCGGTACCGGGACGGGCTCAAAGTTCTGCAAGGAAATAATGCGTACGATCGTACGGCGGTCTATTAGAAGTGATTCATAACAGTAGCTCAGTACGATAAGCAGGTTTACGTGTGGAAAATTAACAATCAACCTTCTATATAAGTCATTAGCGATCCATGACGAACGTTTCCTCCAAGCGGTTTGAATTTCCCATGACTCACAAGGTCGCAGCGGCAGTTAAATGGATCGCGGCTTAGAAAAGATCGCAGTTCCGCCTTTCAGCTCAAAACTCTCAGGGGTTTTCGGGGGCAAACTAACCAACGGAAATGGTCTGTTTGCGCTGGTGGGTACACAGTGCGACGACTGTTTGAGTGTAGATTAGTCGTGTGTAATTAATTAAACAAACCAGATGAGACTTTGCCAAGAAAACGAAAAGGGGGATATAAAGCTCTTGCTGTAAACAGCATGCGTGCAGGTTTTGCAAAGTTTACATTAACACGCTTTCGCTAAAAATATACCGACTGAAATTCCGCAGAAAAAAAGACATCGGGTTGGTTGCGTTATGGCCAGATAGCGTGGTAACGCAATTACCTAAGCCTGGGGTTCTCGTTCGGGGAAGCATAGATATCAGTGGCAGTACACCCGATCGATATGACACATTTCGGTATCTTATCTTATCTTGGGTACTGCGCGTCATATTAGCTATTAAGGTAACGCCCGTTCAGAACATGACGAGTTAAATGCTTTCAATCATATGAATCGAATGAGCTGGTCATTTTTGAATTCTTTGAAGAAATGTTGAGTTTATATGTCATAAGAGGAAGATCTTTCTCATCTTAAAGGGCATCCAAGAAGTCCAAGAAATATGTTTTGGCGATAAGATCTTTTTCATCTTGAAGAGTATTTTAGTCACTTGTGTCCAACCATATATTATGCACTAGCAATATCCTCCCGCAACTAGAATGAACATCCAAAAGGGGAAGTGATTAATATTCCTCCCGAAAACAGTATTCTACTCCCATGTAAACAAAACATCTGGCGTACATTAATGCATTCCAGTTGTACGTTTGAGGGGGCTGGGGTTTGATGTATTGCTTGTCGTCGTCTATTTATAAAGCTGCCAAGACCGAACCGACTTGCCGCCCCGTAGAAGAAGTCGCTTTCCGTTAACACCAACAACATTGTTTTTTTGTCTTTGTTGCAAACGTTGTCACTTTTTTCTGTTGTTTTTCAGCGTCGATTCGTAACGGCACGTAACACGCATGGTTGATAATTATCAGCCCAACCACATCGCAACAGATAACATTGTGGTTAGCGTATCCGTGAGTCAGGTATTATTATTTACTACCATCTCGGTTGGATTAGATACTGATGGTAGTGCGCTGTGTCGTGCGGTATCGAAACTCCATGGGGAGCTATTTTTCTCCGTGCTGCTGGGATGGCCGTGAAGCATTACGCCAGTCTGGTGCCATCGATTTTTGTGTGCCCAAAACTGGCACATCACAATTTCATCTTGCCACCGTACACGTCCCTCATGATCACTCCCTCGGCCATAGTAGGTTTTCGGCCGTCGTTTCAGTTTTCCTCATTGCATTTTCTGTTTTTTTATGTGTTTGCTGCTGAACCGTGTCGAAATAGGACCGAAATCGATTTCGATGTCTTAACCGAATAAAAAACTCGCTCACAGACACGCACACTTACACACACTGCGACCCTTCGTGGCCATTTAAAGCGCTTTATCGCTTCCGGCATCACATCGCGAGCCGCTGGTTTGCTTGTTCGCGAATTTCTATCCGCAACGCATCTTCAAAATTGTGTGGTTGATTTTTCTGCCTTTCATTCAGGCACACAAAACCTGTTTTGGACAGTTTGATGCGGTTTTTTTTGGCCTGTGTTGTTGTGACCTTGTGCATGTAACAAACTCGCGGTATTCTATATTCACCTCAATGCGCCACACTTCCAGACCCTTGCTAATGCCGGCATTTTCAAACGCTGGATGCATCGTTACGTATTCACTGCACAGTGCACTTGGTTGTAATAATAGTAGTAGTAGTAAATAGTCACTTGATCACACGAGAATCCACCTACGCTTAGATTCAAAGAGCAAAATATAGAGGCACTGTATGGAGGCACATCCGCAGCACGCGACTTCTTGCGCGGAACTGTAACGCTTTCATTGGCTGAAACCGGCATTTGTACTGGGACAGCGTTTATCTCGGGTGGCGGGTGTGACTGCGGTGTGGGAGTCTCGCAGGGGGGACCACCCTTTCAGGCGGAACTTCCCAGCGATTGTTGTGGTGGTGGTGGTGTTGATGATGGTGGATAAACAGAGAGAATTATTGAGCTTGAACTTGAGCCGTGCCGTTTCGGAACGTGAACACTGCGAGAGCAGCATTGGATTGAGGTGTTGTTGATGTGGAAACAAAAACTTTGTACATCTGAACTACACGAGAGAAAGAGATATAGAGCATTGTGGCTGGAGAGCACTGAAGATGAGTCATTGCAGTGGGAGAGTTTTGGTAGTAGACTACAGTGATGTTAACAGTTTTAGCAGAAAGGTATTTTATAATAAGAATCAAATTGAGTAGATACGAATAAATGAGGATATTGTTGAGTTGAATGATGTCATGGTTGGAGGTAGATAAGAAAGCAACTATTTTTGAATCCAAGGAATGTACTAAACCTGCGTCATGCATTGAACTGTCTTACATATTAAGAGAACATATTAAATTCTTGAATAAAAAAATGAAAAAAAATCGATTGATGATGATTGATGATTGATAATGATTCACGTATTATACTTTAATCTAATTAGCAGTATGAGCTCGGCATAATATCAACCTTCAACAATCCATAAATTAGTGCGTTGATAACAAAATACTTAGAATGAACTATAGAACCTTTCTTTCTGAATAACCAAATTGATAATATTGTATAGCCGTTGCCGCTACATATTAGCTCCAACTCACGAAGTTTTGTCTTTAAGGGATATTTTTTCCTATAGTCAATTGTTTTGTTTACAACACTGAACATTACGTCTGAAACGGTGTGTTGCAAAAATATTAAATTTAAGTTAAGCGATTAGTAATTTAATTGATACAATTAAAAAAAAATTATGCTTTTTTGAATGCTTCAGTGTGGTGAAAAAAGCTAGCCTATTTTCCGGAGTAAATAACGTCTTAATAACTTAATCAATTTTATTCCTTAACAAACAATCCAATTCCACAATCAAGTTTTGTTGTGGCTTTGTAATGTAAAATTACAATTCCTATAAATTTGCTGAAATTTATAAAATGTATCAGCTTGTAAGGGCTGGTCTGGTGGTACAGTCGTCAACTCGAACGACTTAACAACATGCCCGTCATGGGTTCAAGTCCCTAATAGACCGTGCACCCATACATAGCACTGACTATCCTGCTATGGTAACAATAAGTCACTGAAAACCAAGCCCACTTCAATAGTGGGTACAGGCAGGCTTTGACCGCTAGCGGTTGTTGTGCCAAAAAGAAGAAGAAGAAGAAGATCAGCTTGTAAATTTCCTAGAATCCTAGAAATTCCTACAAGAGTAATAAATTGTTGACTTACAGACAAAACTGGTGAGTACGATTCAAAAACATATGAGAACTTTAAAAAAAAATGCCTTAGAGCCTTAGAATTTTGGTCGAAACAACTGTCCATAAGAATAAAGAATAATCAATAATCAATAATCAAATTATGATAGTTTAATAACAAAATATAGAATATTTTTTTTTATGTAAAAAAACAGATTGGTTAAAGTAATTTTAATTTTAATGAGTTCTGTAAACAATCAAAGTATGAAGTACCATCTTTGAATACTGTTGCAAAAAAAATAGATCGTAGAATAAAAGAAAAAGATAAAAAAGAAATTGAAAGAAACACCACTTGCATACAATTATTAAACTCAATACAGTTAAAACATAAAGAAAAATGTTTTCAAATATCAACTTTTTTATGAACAGCTTTAAAGATAAGCAAAAGATGCAAATCATGTAGAAGATAAAATATGTTAAGATCCCATTGGTCAAAATTAGCATAAGTAATGAGTAATAGTTTTGTTCTCTAATTACTTCTTCTCTTTTCGTAACAAAATGCTGTACTTTATGTAATGAAAGCTCATCTAGAAGACGTTTAAATTTGGTTAAAAAATGATCGAAATGATGAAAAAGTTTAAAACTTTTTATAATAGATAAGATAATAGATAAAAAGCATTTGGTAAAATTAAGAACAAATAGTCCAGCTGGTTTAAAATGCATTGACAACTAAATTATGACATTGAATAATGATTTTTTTAAAAAATTTCATCGTTTTAAAATTTACAGCTAAAGAAGTGTCTTCATTTTAAGCAAAATATGTGTCAGGCCGGATAAGTAAGTAAGTATGTGTAAAATACGCCAGCTTTACATTTAACTTTTTAGCAATGATACAATTATTGGCGTTGTAAAACATTTCAAATGCTGCATAGTGATCGTTTGCCTTAAAGGCAGCTGCTAAAGGTCGCGGATAGGTTCAATTTAACTACGTTCTAAGATATGGCGGTATAATTAAGTCAATGACATTTCGCTTCGGGCATGCTGGAGGAAACGATAATAGAACCATTTACCGGTAGGAATAATTGACATCAATTAATCTGCAACTGACGCTTCAAACGTGACCAAATATTTACTGAGTGAAACATTACGTAGTTTCTCTGTGTTTTTTTAAAGACTTCAAATGTGTTATGTATTCGGATTGTTTAACTCTTTTACAATCAACAAGTCTTTCATCTTTTTGTACATTATCTCACGTATTTCTCTAAAAAAAACAATCTCATTTTCTACGCCAGTCGGCAACTCAACACCAAACCTACACCAAACGCGACTGGTTCGAGCCGGCAGCACGCCAGGTCTGGAAGAAGTGCTTGAACGGAGCCGTTTCCGCGTTCTGCACCAACCGCTCGACCGGTGTCCAGGCCGGATACTTCTTCGATCCAATGAACTCCTGTGCCTTGGCCAGTGCTTGCGTCTTTTCCTGCTGCGTCGCACCCTTGCCAATCCACACGTACAGACCGCTGCCAGTGTCCAGGATGAACGAGTCCTCCTGCTTCAGGAACTCCTGCTTCAACGGCCGTTCGGTGATCGGTTCCACTGCCAGCCTTCCCTTGGCGTCCGTCACACGGTACAGCTGAACGCGGGCAGCATCCGTCTTCTCGAACGCGGCATCGGCCGGTGCGGTGGACTGATCCGGCACCAGGGTCGGCGAACCGGAGCCCAGAATCGTGAAGAAATTCTCCTGATCGGTCAGCGTGGAGAACTCATCCACAATGTGTACCTTCGACCGGCCGGCATGATCCTGATCGCGCAGATCGTTCGCAAAGTTGATCGCCTTCAGCTTCTCGACGCGACCCGCATGCGGACCGACGTACACGTAGATTTCACGACCGGCGTCCAGTATGAAGCAGTCGCCCTTGTTCATGGCCGACACGGCCAGCTCGACCTGGCGGACGCGAATATTCTTCGTACCCTTGATGTGGAACAGCCGCTTCGCACCGGGATCGTTGGTGGTTACGTGCTTGAAGCCGCTGGCAACGCCACCCTCCAGATAGCGGACAGCGCCCTTGAAGTAGCTGAGGAAAAGGTCCGACTCGGTGCCCTCCACTTCTCGGTGCTGTACCGGCAAACCGCCCAACAGATCATCGAGCTGCACGGACAGGATCGCGGCCGAACCGGCCTCATCCTGGGTAGTTTTCGTGCCGAGCCAGAAGTGGATGTCGTGCGACTTGACCTTCCTCTTGTCCTCCTTCGTCTAAATTGGGGCGGCAAAAGGACAAAATAGATCATCAATAAAACCCAGGTTTCTTATCACCTGCATCGGGGCACGGTCGTTATCACTCACGTTCATCACGATGTACGAATCACCGGTGTAGAATTTGCCATGCTCTGCCTTCGGGATGACGACGGGCTGGAAGTTCTCGACACGCCATACCTCAACGCCGACCGTTTTTCCCGCATTGTTGAATGCGGGAATGTTGAGCTTCTTGTTCGGCCCGCTCGCAACGGTAGCACCGTGGACGAGGGCAACCGAAACCGTCACCAAAAGTGCACTGACGAGCAAACGATTCATTCTGTGGGCGAAAGAGTGCAGAACACAGTGTGTTGTTGGTGTTTAATTCTGTTGTTCAATAACATCAGCCCCAGCAGTGTCATTGAAGTCACGGTTATCAACGATTGTACAACAACTGGGTGGTTTTGTTTGTACGGTTTCCCCCGATGACCCCTATAGCCTTCACGTTGATAGGCCCGTACGGGCCCGTGAGCAGATGAGTTCAAGGTTTACCGGAACACAGTGTGTAACACTGGCGCATCGGGTTTGTCACACACACTATCCGATTAGGATATGCTTGAGTGAACGTAGAATGCGAGATATCACATCACAAAAACAAAACACAATTCCTTCACAATCACTTCTAGATTATGTACGATCATATGCGCAGCCTTACCTAGCAGAGTCTCGCTGTGGTCAACTTCACCGATGTAACTCCGTGAACGTTATGCCGCAACGAAGCTCAAGATCATTTATATTCGTTCAGCTTTTTGGAATGGAGCCGCGGTGTAACAAACACAAGTAAGCGTACCAATTCCGCAAACGAAGATCGTAGAGAAGTGATTGAGTGATGACGTACGTTTGGGTAGGCATCGGGAAGGGATAGACAAGTAAAGTGTCGGTGTAAGTGTGTGCGGTCATCTTTACTGATTCACACTCGCTATGCTCCCATGTTGTGAGCTGTCTTGACCAGAGATGTAAAACTTTGGGAGGAGAGAGTATGTTGAAAGATTTGCAATATTTTAACATTTTTCCAACTGAAAGAGTAAAACTGCTGAATACATATTTAAATACTATATACAAAATACATCTTAAAAACATTCAACAAATTTGGATGTAATAGGAAGATCTAATGGATGCGATTGGTCATATAGCGCTGGCAAGTAGATCGATTCTCCCCGTGATACCAAGAACTGACTATAGCTCTATGAAAAAATGTGTAGTAATTTATGTACAACGCTTACATGATCACTTTTTCTTACACGTAGAAGTATTGTATTGTTTGATTTGATCTATTGATTAGTTTTCACAATTACTTTTCAAGGTAATTCGCTTTTGTTTTAATTTATTCCTTCTTCGATTAGCTAATTTGACAACCTTATTAGAACCTGATTGAACCTACCAGATTTGAACATGGCATAACTTTCAAAAGGTTATTTAAAAAATCTATTCAAAAATAAATGTTCAAAAATACATTACGCAGACACTGGGGTTTGACTACCCTGCCATCAAGTGGCTGATCGTGTGATCGTGAGAATAACACCTATATACGTTTAATGTTGATACTAAACAAGGGAATGCCCAGTATGCTCACAAACAAACCCAGCAGGGCAACAACAATCACTGACCAGGGCACAATTGTATTAGTGTTGAAGTATGAATCAATCACCAACACTACACTGTGTGAGTGTCGTATAAAAGAGTTGTTTTGAAACAATAATGTCAAATCTTATCGTTGAATAAGGAAATTCCACAACAGATCTGGCTTGAGTTGCAGCGACAGACATTAGCCAGACAAACAAACGGTTCAGTAGTAACTGGAATATGCAGGAACAATCCATTGACTGGACTCTGAGATGTACTTGCAGAAAGTTAGTTGTTTGTATAAAGAGAAGATAGGCAGACTAATCAGATGCTATGATCGCGTCATTGTCATTGCTCTTTTTTCAAAAGGCCTATCATTTGTATTTGGCGTGTTGAAGGGGGCATCACGGCATTTTGAACTGCTGTCTACTTTTACTAGTAATAGTCGATATTGAAGGAAGTGCTCATCCTCCAAATTGTCATCTATCTGGCCATTTTAGGTTGCATCTTGTGCTAGTTACTTTTGATGAGTTCGAGCTAAAGTTACTCAGAGTAACTTAACTATGTTTTTAAAACTAATTATATATCATACGTGATCCTCTAAGGAATAACTTAGACGTGAAGGTGATCTAACTGAACAAGCCTTTTGATCTAATCTAGCTAATATTCTTCAAGGAAATTAACAAAAAAGTGATATTAAAAAAAGATCAACTTCGGCTTTTCTAATGCAAGGCGTAACGACCTATACTGACGGTTTATAAGGGCTTCTTAGGCAGGCATCCATTTTAAATTATGTAAACATTTGATACTTTTTCCTTCTTTTATCGCTGTAATGTAACGCCTGCAGGAATCCACTTCTAGTCTAAACCTGGTTGTTGGATTCAACAATTAACTTTTACATACTTTGATCAC